>SMSQ01008445.1:0-14552 GCA_019453375.1 Ctenoplectra terminalis
CGGAGATTTGAAAATTCTAAGCCTTGGAAATTCGGATATTTAAAAATTCTAAGCTTTGGAAATTCGGAGGCTTGAAAATTCTAAGCTTTGGAAATTCAGAGATTTGAAAATTATATGCTTTGGAAATCCAGAGATTAGGAAAATTCTAAGCTTTGGAAATTCGAAGATTTGGAAATTCTATGCTTTGGAAATTCGTAGATTTGAAAACTCTATGCTTTGGAAATTCAGAGATTTGAAAATTCTAAGCTTTAGAAATTCTAAGATTTGAAAATTCGAGTCTATAAAAATTCAAAGTTCTAAAAATTCTTAAAATTCCTATCCTTCAGAACCTAAAAATTTCAACTCTCTTAAATCTCCAAAGCTTTCAAGCATCAAAATTAAAGAAAAAACAAAATTACCTCGAATAAACCTTCTACACGAACCACCCGACTTCGTCGTCAACACTATTATTCCTTCTTCAAAGGTGACAGAGACATTCAAGCAGCCCTTTTCAGACGTCGCACCCCATACATCACAGGCCTGTCGAGCCTCTAATCAGAATTATTAAAGCCACGTCTCCGAGAGGCAACTTAATTTCTGATTGACTCAATCGCCTTACAAATCAGACGACATTCACAGAGACGTGTTTGCGATCGCCTAATAAATCGGCTGGGAACGGTAATCAAAGCGATGCGTGTTATCATTTGAATACGAAAATACGAATTCCATGCATTCGATTGGATTCTATTCGCACCGAACGTTGTATACGAGAATGAGGAATGGTCGACCATAATCTCGACGAATTTCAAATTTAAATAAAGCGCTCGATGAGAAAATTATACGTATCTGGCTCAATATCTGACGGAACGATCATGGAGGGGAATCGAAGGAAAAAATTAATTTTCCTTCGACGCGAGAAGATTTTGTAAGATTTTTGTGGAAACAATTTTTATCGAACGAGAAGTTTAAAACTTTTTCTTTATTCAACTGTAAAACTATTATTTTGTGGATGTATAGGAAACTATATAGTTAACCTTCTGTGATTGGAATTTTGTTTGTTGACAAAAGAAACGTATTTGAAAATTTTTTAACCAATAATTACCATAAACGAATTATCTATCGGTACAGTAATTAATAAGAAAATTAAATAGGGAGGTTGAAAAGTGTTTGAAATATAGCAGAATTAAAACACAGAAGAACTAAAATATAGAAAAATTAAAATATAGAAAAATAAAAACATAGAAGAACTAAAATATAGAAAAATTAAAATATAGAAGAACTAAAATATAGAAGAACTAAAATACAGAAGAATTAAAATACAGAAAAAATTTTAAAAATACAGGTACACGAATACGTGACTTCTAAGTCACGTGTCGCTATAGAAGGTTAAACAGCAAACAGGATCGTTCTCTTCCAGCTTTAAAAAAATAAAAATCATATTTGACTCGGTTAAAAATACGTGTCTTTCGCATAATAAAAATTCACAAAATAAACCCAGCCGAACGTGAATATTTTCGAACGAAACAGAAGATGAACGCGACTTTGAGACCACATTGACCTAGCTCTACCTTTATTACATACGTTATATTCCAGGGAATTTTATTTCCGCCGGAAACGGAGCGTAGCGAACTCCTGGATAACTTGTACGTCAATTTCGCCGTAAACATGTGCGTGTACATAGGCGCAAAATAAAGCTGGATATCAAAGCGATGTTGGAAGGGAGCTCGGGATATTAGTTTACTCGAACCGTCTACTTTGTAGATGAAAATCGTAAGACGGGAGCGCACGTGTAATTAATGCATACAATATAATTAAATTTCATTCTGTAGCCGTGTTGTTCGAAAGAACGAATTTAACCGTTATAATGTATTCATGAAAACAGTGCCCGAAGAGTTCAGGTTTTGCTTATATTTCGAGAATTGTTTTTGTTTTTTAACTGGCATTGCAATAGCAATATGTTCAATTTTGTTTAGTCTAGTTTTTGATAATATTAGTAACATTAGAAATTTAATATTGCTGAGGTTAATAATATAATAATATTTAATATTATTTTTTTAATATAGTAGTATTGTAATATAATAATAATTACTGATAATTGTAATATTAGAAATTTGATATTGCTGAAGTTAATAATATAATAATATTTAATATGATTTTTTTAATATAGTAATATTGTAATATAATAATAATTACTGATAATTGTAATATTAAAAATTTAATATTGCTGAAGGTAATAATATAATAATATTTAATATTATCATATTATTACTAGATATAGTAATATTGTAATATAATAATTGTTATATTAAAAATATTGTTGAAGTCAATAATATAATAATATTAAAGCTGTAATATTACTATTATCAATAATTATTATTATATTACAATATTACTATATTAAAAAAATAATATCACTAATATTATATAATAGTTTACAATCTCAATTTCTAATCAAAAATTATAATTTTAGAAATTGATTTATAACTTTCAATTTTTTTTCTAATCGCATTTTTTTCTAATCAATACCGAATATTATATTCAATGAACATTTCCAGGATTCTATAATAATTATTCATACAATTCTTTTCTTCCATTAAAATTTCAAAATCTTCCTTACAACCACCTTGATGCTACCAAGTAACCAATATTTTGCATATTACATTAAATCTTTCTTTTTCCATTATTTCATGCTTCGATACTTCATTCCAGATCTTTCACGGAAAATTACTTCTATCATTATTTGATCTTCTTCGAGGAGAATATTTAATACAGTTATATTTTCATGGCCTCTGATACCATCGATCGATTTTCCTCTTTCGTTCTTAACCCTGTGGCTACTTCTTCGTTGACGCAAGCCTCGAAAATACACGCCAACTCGTATCATCGATATTTTCGTATAAGGAAATCAACGTGCGTGTTTCGGTTAAAAATAAAAAAAAATATATCCACGTATCTGGACGATAAATCATAATTTATGCATAATTTTAACGATGAAATTAATCGACTAATTTCTATTGAACAGCTGATATAAGATAGCTCCGCTTAAAATCCGCGAAATCCGCAACGATTCGAGTCTTTAAAAAATTCTTTTCCAAACGTCCCTAGGGGAAATGGTACCGCTCCTAGGGGAAATGTTTGTCCGGTCTGAAGACCGTGAGAGGATCGATTGTCGCGAAGGTTACCTTAGCAGCGGTCGGTGAAATTGATTCGAGCGTTCATCCTCTAATTTTGGCGCTGGATCGTGGATCGAGCGTGGACGTCGACCCAGTAACCCAAAGCAATCGCACGCATCTGGACTAGAGCTATCTCGACTTCGTGTTTCATTTCGCGTTCGTGGAATTTGCGTATCGTACGTGTGTCGAAAGTAACGTTAGATGAATATACAAAAATAATCATTAATCCTGGAATTTTTCGCTTCTATTCATACGCGTTTATTTTCCTCTTTTTACTGGTTATTGGAATTGATTCGTAAAAAAAAATATCACAGTGCTTCGTTAACAAAAAAAAAAAAACTGTATTTTACCAGTGAAACACGTCACTAATGAAAAAAAGAAAATCATAGAGTTGAATTATAGAAATTATGAAATAATATAAAATATTCTACAACTTTTCTTTTAATTTCACACGGAATAGAATTATAGCTTGGTTTCGTTGTCGAAATCACTGTGATAATTCTTCAAACACTACGCCCTATTATTTATGATCACAGTGTAAATTCAACGCTTAAAAAGAAAAGTTTCATTCGTTTAAAAATTTTCTTAAACTTTCTAACTAAACGAGCTACAATTTTTTTTTTTTTTTTTTTTTAATTTTACTCGAAACAGAACTGTACCCTATTGCCGAAATCACCCAAGATAATTATTTAAACAGTATATCAAATGTACTAACAAATTCACAAACAGATCTCTACCCTATCATTTATAATTATAATATAAATTTAAAACTTAAGAAAATGATCACCTTTCTACCAAAGCAGGTTGCACGCATAAAAAAAACCTTACCAAATTATTTTTCTAAATTAAAATTCTGATTTGACGTATCCTTCGACACTCAACTAAGATCCACAGCACGAATTCTATGCACGAATGCTAGGATCAATTAACACGTTGACTGCCACAGTGCTCATATGTGACCGGAGATTGTTTCTCCTGTAGCGCCATGGTGGTCATCCGTGACCAGAGTGCTTCAAATGCTTATAATTGTAAAAATTAAATGAACATTGATAGTTAACGAATTTTTAGCATCATCGTCGCTATTAAAGAATACTTTGAAATAAAGTGTCCACTATTGAACGATTAAAAATTTTTATCAGACGATAAAAAATGAGATTAATTTTTGTCCAATCTTCTATCTACCGGTGCGGCGTCCCGAGCAAAGCATGCGATTTCGGCGTGGCAGTCAACGTGTTAACAACAGCACTCGAAATTCGAGAACGACTGAACAAATTCGCTTTGTAGGGAATAAATAAAGAAGGGGCGGCAGAATCGGGCCGAATCGACCGTCTTCCGGAGCTTTGTACGAGCAAACAACGAATTACACTCCTAAGGGGTGGAGGACAAGCTTTCAGGAGCCGCTCGAAATCGCGAAACGTCGAGTTTCAAGCGGAGAGAGGCTACAACGCTTTTTCTGCCGCCGTTGCTATCCTCCACCGCCGGAAACTCGCCCCTTATTCCCGTAGCTCATTTACCCAGGCGCGTTCTCCCTCAAAGAACTCGAAATCTCTCGAGTCTCGCTCGGAGATTGGAATCGACGCGCCTCGTTTCAATACCGCGATTTTTACTATTTACGTTTCGCTCGGTGATGGTCGGACATTGTTGGAGAATTTCAGCGCGAATGTTTTCGATGGAGCGTGGAGTGGGAATTGTGAGCTTCAGAGGATACGTTGCTTTGTGATTTGAACGCAACAATTTTTTATCAATTTTGTAGTATTCCAACGATGCTTTCCATTGTTCCGTTTTTTTTTTAAAACAATTATCTGTTTCGTTCATAAATTGTTTAGGATTTGAAGAGAAAAATTTTTTACGCATCTTATATACTGTTTAAAAGGATCGTTTCTAATGTCCTTTCTTTAAGATAATTATGAATGTATGTGTATTTGTAGAGAATTATTTGAGATTTGTATTTTATTGTATTTTATTAGAGAATTATTTTTTTAGTTTCTGTAGAAAAATTTGTATGCATTTTTTTTTTTATTATTGGAAGATTAGATAATGGTATATTTTACTAGAGAGTTTTTATTATCGTATTTGAGTATCTATAAATTGTAATAACCTTATTTATATTATTTTGTGTGAAAAACATTTTTAGGGTTATTTCTATTTTCCTTTTTCTGAAATAATTATTTATTTTTGTTGATTGTTTACTTTAAATCGCATCAAACACAGAGTTTGGTTGTTTTTCTCCGTCGCTAATTTTTTCTTCGTTGCTTAAAGAGTATTTATATTAATATTTTCTTTTCTCAAATAGTCGTCCATTTTATTAGAGAATTTTTATTATTGTACTGAAAGTTTCGTGATAATATACCTAAACCTAATTGATCCGTATATAAACGATGAAATAAATACAACGTGTGCAAATATATATTTTTTGTAACAATTGTAGATATCTGTTAAAGCGATTTATAATTTTTGCAGACGAGTCACGAACGAAACTCTAAGTCTTCCGTTGTATCGATCTGTAACGATGTTTACACGGTCAGGATCGCCAAGTATAAAAGCGGGAGTTAAAGCGTGGACATCGATTGAAGGAGCAAACGAGCTGACCATACCCTCGCGACTTTATCCGGAAAAACCTTAAAAGGTATCCAAAGCACGTAGCTCGTTTAAGAAATTCGGCGGAATCTTAACCTCTCTACGAGAACCAAGATGGCGGACGGTCCGCCATTTTAGCAAACGAACTGACCGAATTGTTAATATTTATTGAATCGAATTGATACAACTAAACAAACTGAAATATACGAAATTGCTTTTTTTTTTCTTTTTTAAAATTCCAACCATTTTATCACCGTATACCTGTTTTCCATATATAAAATTATTATTCATAGTTGAAACCTATTTTCTATTTCGCCATCGCCATAAAAGCACGTCGAATGGATTTTTAATCTTTCACCGAAGCTTTAAAAATTGACAGAGAAATGAACAGCACAAAACGACCGGAAAAACGTGAAAATGAATCGCGAGCAGTATTCGAACGCGTTAAAAATGTTATTTTCTAGACAGCCACCGTACAAAATGCTAAATCGATTTCGAATAAATAACTTCGAGCTCCGCGGATTTGCTGTTCGCCTTATTTTCTTGTTCGAGAACCGAGTACCTGCGAAACTTTCGCGTTGAATAAAATCTGCGGCCATTTGTTCGGATATTTTTCGTTCGCGTTGCTTTATAAAGGAAGTGTATACGAAATATCGGGCGAGATTCGAAGATTTTTATCGCGAAGAGGGTTCGTGGAAGAAATTAAATAAAACGAGAAATATCTAGATTGCTGCTTTTTATAATTGTTTTTTTTTTCAGCTCGATCCTTTCGACTCCGAGTGGTTTTAAAAATATTTTCGCAATAGAAAGAAGTTTCGCTGGAAAAATGAAAATTTTTATTTGAGGAAAGAATCGTTAATTCTATACGTAAAATAAAATGTAACTTGAAAATAAAAAATTGTTTTAAGACGAAGAAAATTTGTTGCAGGAATAAATTTGGAGCTTCGTTCGGAAGACATTATAGGTTACAAAAATTCACTATGCTTTCTACTACCTGCACGTTTACGTACACTCGTATTAATAAAACAAAGCTGTAAAACAGTCTTATATCAGTCTTACGGGAAAATATTCAAGTATGAATGTGTATAAAAGGATTATCAATCCTGTTTATAGCCACTCGAAGCAAACTGTCGCGAGTCGACTTTGCATAAAATGGCTGCAAGCTAAATTGCCTCAGTCCACTTTCACCTGTGCACAAAATGTTCCACAATATAGTGTTCTTGGTTCGAATAATTTCGTTAAAAATTATATTTGTTCATAAATTTATTACAATTTTGAAAATAGTCGAATTAAATTTATAAATCTTTTAATTATACTATGTGAAAAATATTTTCCAAATTACGACACGGAAGATAATTTTTTTTTATCTGGAAAATTATGTTAAAGTTATGTAAATGTTATGTAAAAGTTATGTGAAACACGTGGAACTTAATCCAAAAAACATTCATTGTCGATTTAATGTTTCTATTAAGCTCTAAAAATATTTTAACAAGAATATCAAAGCGAAGAGATAATTTTGAACGCGTTAAGAGTTGAACTTATATCATGAGAAATCGATTTAGTCTGATTCCTAATCCTCGACCTTTTTCCTCGAATCGGAAACTCAGAAAATCAGCCGGAAAGAAAAACGAAAGGGAAGAGGAAGACGAATCGTGAATGGGAACCTCGTAGACGTGGTAAATATGGCGAACGGTAATTCCACGGAGGCCCGTCGATCCGACAAACGTCCCGCGGGGAACGATAAATATCGCGTCGCTAAAAAGCGACCGATTTATCAACTCTCAACTGCTTGTACGGCTGTCCAAGTAACAGTAACGAGACTCGACAATTTCACGCGTTATAAATTTTAACTTTCCACGAGGACTCTAGCGATTCAACCGCAGAAGCAGAAATGGGGAACATTGATTTCCGGCGTTATTTTATAACGTTCTTTCAAGTGTTCAAAAGGTGACGGTAATAAGAGCTCGATAATAATCCTAATAATTTTATAACCATAGGTGTGTAATTTGGTTTCTGATTTTGTGATAGTTTTGTATATTTTTATTTCCAGTCTTCGAATAATTTTCTAAATTGTAATTTTTAATCTTCTGATAATTTTCTAAATTTCAATTTCCAATCTTGTGATAATTTTCTAAATTTTTATTTCCACTTGTGATAATTTTGACATTTTTATTTGCAGTCTTCGAATAATTTCGTAAATTGTAATTTAGAATCTTCGAATAATTTTCTAAATTTTTATTTCTAGTCATCGAACAATTTCCTAAATTGTAATTTCCAATCTTCTGATAATTTTCTAATTTCAATTTCCAATCTTGTGATAATTTTCTAAATTTTTATTTCCACTTGTGATAATTTTGACATTTTTATTTGCAGTCTTCGAATAATTTCGTAAATTGTAATTTAGAATCTTCGAATAATTTTCTAAATTTTTATTTCTAGTCATCGAACAATTTCCTAAATTGTAATTTCCAATCTTCTGATAATTTTCTAATTTCAATTTCCAATCTTGTGATAATTTTCTAAATTTTTATTTCCACTTGTGATAATTTTCTAAATTTTTATTTCCAGTATTCAAATAATTTCCTAAATTGTAATTTAAAATCTTCCAATAATTTTCTAATTTCAATTTCCAATCTTCTAATAATCTTCTAAATTTTTATTTCCACCTAATAATTCTTCCTAATAAAATTTTCTAACTCTTTATTTCCATTCTTCTGATAATTTTCAAAATTATAATTTCCAATCTTCCCATAACAATTTTCTTCCAATAATTAGCGTACAAAAAAAAAAAAAAGTAATACAGAAACCATCATCCCGAGTTGATATCAGTTGTGGATCACTGGATTGTCCGACGACGAATCATCAGCTGCTAGACATGATCCATAGGGAGCGGAAATGGTCACGCTTAAACAATCGTGTCGGTAAACCATGAGGCATCTCGATGCGGCAAACATGAGTATTCATAGGCTGTTTGATAACGGTTAACTAGCGTCAACTCTGTGCTGATTACAGTTAGTACAGGGTTACCAAGCTCGTTAAGGGGGCTTTTGTAAACAATATCGTGGCACGCGGGCTAACTGAAGCTCCACGTGTAACTCATGCCCTTCTTGTCGTTACAAACATTTCCCTAAAAATCTTCGATCATTCCAAAACATAAAAAATCTATCCAAATAGATAGATATCGTACAATCTTTTTTTTTAATTTAAATTTAAAGTTGCATCAACCCGATCTGGTAAGTTCTTTAGTGTCCTCCTTTATTTGAAATATTTTCCTTTCATTTTCATACGCCGGGCACGATGTCGTGATACGATGGACAGAGTTCCTAAAGTTGCAACTGATGCACATTGGAGGATCTTCTTTTTTGATCAGATATGCGTGAGAAAAATTAGTATGGCCGATTCGTACTCTTTTCAGTGTAGTTTGCTGCTTCCCATTAAACAGAAAAGCGGGGCTTCTTTCACAGATATTATTCCTGATACTATGCAATCGTACAATCTTCCTGACAAACAAAATCACCATCTTGTCTCTTTCGATCGAAACATCGAAACTTCCAAGCGCCAGAAATAAAAAAAAAAGAAAAGAAAAAGCAAATCTGGTTATGAAAAAATTAAAGTCTCTCACGTTCTATCGCCTTCGAAGCGACGAAAATTCGACGACCATAAATTTCTGCTGAAACTCGGCCGTTCTCTTTTTTTTTTTCTTTTTTATTTCGTGGCCGCGGGTAACGAAACCAAGATTTCGCCTTTTTAACGTCCAACGAGCGACGCGAAAAAGCTCGAGTAAGGGAACGAAATTCGATCAAGCCTCAGATTCGTCGGCTAAAGAGAAGGAAAAAGGTTGACGAGGAACAATAAAGGGAGAAAGGGAGGAGTGGAGTAAAATCGGGACGATACAAAGGAGTCGATTCTCCAATTGGGTGCCTTTTCAACGATCATTCCTCGATTTCTCTTTTATGTCTGGTATGTATAGGGTATTTCAGAATTATGGGCCAATGAAATATCAAACTATTATACTTTCAACGACCTCATCTTACGCCGTTCATGCGTGGATTGAAACGAGGAATCAATTTACTAGAAAAAAAATAAAATTTGTTTAACTGGTGCGAACCAGGCGAATAAAAGTTGCACGCTTTGAACTACGCAGGGTTAGTTTCATCGCAACCATTATCGGACTTTAAAAACGCGCTTTGTCACTGAAACTATCAAAGCGGTCGGAATGACCGGCTTGTAATTTCTCGTAGAAATTCTATAAATTGACAATGATGCAATTTGGAGGATTTTTTATAATTTTCTGTAAAAAATATGGATTAAGATTTGTTCTCCTTGCGTTATATATTTTTTAGAAAATCTGTTATTTTTATTTCTTGGGGTAGAAATAGGTTTGCTTTAATTTTTGGTAGTTTTAGTGTTAAAATTGTGTTTCATTCATTTTATAATCATTTTATAATCAGACTCAAATGAAATTATGAGTTTTTTAAAAATTAACGAATATGTTTGAAAACCTAAAAAAAAAAAAAAATAGAGAAGTTTTAAAACCACCGGGGTTAATTTCACCCCACTTGGTTCGCGGAAGGTTAAATATGCAAAATATTAATATTCGAAACGTATTTATCTTTCGAAACCTTCGATTCTAAATTGTTCTGTAGAAAATGGTCNTGCTTTAATTTTTGGTAGTTTTAGTGTTAAAATTGTGTTTCATTCATTTTATAATCATTTTATAATCAGACTCAAATGAAATTATGAGTTTTTTAAAAATTAACGAATATGTTTGAAAACCTAAAAAAAAAAAAAAATAAAAAAGTTTTAAAACCACCGGGGTTAATTTCACCCCACTTGGTTCGCGGAAGGTTAAATATGCAAAATATTAATATTCGAAACGTATTTATCTTTCGAAACCTTCGATTCTAAATTGTTCTGTAGAAAATGGTCCGATTGATAGTAATATCGTTGACTGTAATATCGTTTTCAAACGCATCTGAATCCCGTTCTAGCGGGTTTAACGGGTTGGTAAGAGGATTTAGGTAGGGACTATAAATAGAATAGCATCGTTGGAGATTAAGCTGTCGAATAATCCCTTGGTGATCGAAACCGTTTGAACGGAGACCATGTTTCCATGGAAAGAAAGAGAAAAAGTTGGGTCATGGGTGTGTTCGGAGGGAAAGCTCGTGGAGTGAGACTCTTTTGAGATTTCTTGGGGTATTCTGTGGGAAAATAGGTTGTGTACTGTTTCCTGTTTAGATGTTTAACAATGGAATGACTGGAGCTTCCTTTTAATCCTCTGGAATGAGTTTTCATTATATGTAAACAATTAAACCAAGAATTGTGGATTAAAACGATGTATCTATCGCAGGTTATAGAATAAAAATTGAAATGAACTCTATGTGGGGATGGAGTTTTAAAAAATACAATGTAACTGTTACTAGTATCTGCCAGTTTTCACTGATTATTAAATCGTAATTGAAAAATCCTTTACTCCCTTTAAAAAATATATTATTTCAGGCAATATTCACTAATTCCCACTGACCATCAGATCGCATAAAAAGTTTTAACTATCTTTGAAAAATTTAATATTTTTCCTATTAATATTTCCCAGTTTCCATTTTAAAAAATGCAATATTATTCCTACCAATATCTCTCAATACCCATTTCCCATCGAATCATACAAAAATTATTTATTCTGTTTAAAAATTTCAATATTATCTTTAACAAAATACTCCTAATTCCGAGTAATCATAAGAAACCTTTAATTTCTTGGAAAAATATAATGTTATTCCAATCAATCATAATCATAAGACCACACAAAAACCATTTATTTCCTTAAAAAAAGAATGCAATATTATTCTCACCGATATCTCCCAATACCCAGTAATCATAAGAT
Source organism: Ctenoplectra terminalis (assembly GCA_019453375.1). Taxonomy (NCBI): domain Eukaryota; kingdom Metazoa; phylum Arthropoda; class Insecta; order Hymenoptera; family Apidae; genus Ctenoplectra; species Ctenoplectra terminalis. The sequence continues at coordinate 11,608 of SMSQ01008445.1, forward strand.
CACACAAGAACCCTCTAATACCCTTCAAAAAAATAAAATTATTCCCATAAATATCTCCTAATTCACACTGAATATCAAACCACCCAAAAACCATTTACTTCCTTAAAAAAAAAAAAAAAAAAAATGGAATATTATTCTCACCAATATCTATCAATATCCACTAACTATAATACCACACAGAAACCCTCTAATACCCATAAAAAAATACAAAATTATTCTCATCAATATCTCCCAATTCCCACCGAACATCAAACCCCATAAGAATCATTTATTTCCTTAAAAAAAAATTCAAAATTATTCTCACAATATCTCCCAATACCCACTAACTATAATACCACACAGAAACCCTCTAATACCCATCAAAAAATACAAAATTATTCTCATCAATATCTCCCAATTCCCACCGAACATCAAACCCCATAAGAACCATTTATTTCCTTAAAAAGAAATTCAAAATTATTCTCACAATATCTCCCAATACCAACCAATCATAAGACCACACAGAAACCCTCTAATACCCTTAAAAAAAACACAAACTTATTCTCATCGATATCTCCCAATTCCCACCGAACATCAAACCCCGCAACAACCATTTATTTCCTTAAAAAAAAAAATGCAACATTATTCCCACCGATATCTCCCAATACCAATCAACCATTGAACCGTACAAGAACCCTCTCCCACCGCTTTCCGCCCAACAAAACTCAAGATCCCAAAAGATCGCTTAAGAACGGTTGCCAAAAACCAAACCCCGCTTCGCCGAGCTCCATGAATTCAAATGGCCCTACCCGTGGCCATCGAGCATTTATCTTCGATCAAGATAAAACAGCCCGCCTGGTATCGGCACATATAACGCAACAATATATCCGTATCTCGACGGGACAGGAATCAGGTTAGAGGGAACGGTGCCAGCCGGATGAGATCCGTCTTTTTTAACATCGAACGTCACACCGTTGGAGGAAAAAGACGGAGCCGATCGACGGCTTGGAGGCTGCCACTTCCATCGCCGTTCGAAGAAAAATTGGCGATCGAACAGGAAAGAACAGAAGGGAAAGGGTGTTCGATGGTGAAAAAGGAGAACGTATTAGAGGTCTGTGGAACGGTGAGGATCGGAGGAAAGAAGCCGAAGGGAAGAAGAGGGAGAGAACGGTGTCGGTGGCTTCCAATCGAATCCCCTTTCCGTCACGCGGAACTTCCCTCTGTGATGTCGGGGACAGATTGGAGGCGAGTCGAACTCGATCAGTATGCGAGTAATACAAGCGGATCCGTGAAGCGTCGAGAGGAGGCGAAAGAGGAGGAGGTTTCATGAATTTCAGACTTTACAGGGTCTTCGAGCACGGGCTGGAAATTTAATCGTGGACAGGGACAGCAAGTGGTTGTTTGGCGTAATTTGTGGATTTTAATAAGAGATTCTGTGGTCGTCGTGTATAAGTAAGTACATCGTTTCGAGTACAGCGGTTCGGGAGGATACTAGATATTGTTCGTGGGTACAGTCGGCGATGGAAGTGCGAGACGCTGAGAGGAAACGGGGAAAAATTGTGGACGGTTCCTGGAGGAGAGGCTCTAATTGGCTGAAATTGTGGATCGAGGAAATTGCGAGAGAAATTAGAGGTACGGTCTTTTACAAGCACTGCTGTTTTCATGAACTTTCATGACAATCTTTTTTTTTTTTCTTTTCTTTTCTTTTGTTTCGTGCCACTCGTGATGAGTGAACGGAATATATATAATTATAATGTATCTTAGTTACGCCATCTTTCGATAAACATATTTTCATTTAACAAGTTTTACGAATCGAATAAAAAAAGGAAAAGAAATTCAGTAACAATTATCACAGTGATACACTATATATCTACAAAATAAAAAAAAATTCACAATGCTTCTACTGCTTGAATAAAAAATCCACTTGATGCCAAGATAAAAAATCTACAAACTTATTAATCCTTAACCTCACAGTACTTCGCATCCTCACAAAAATCGCAAAATCTTCCTAAAATTAATTTAAAGAAACCCTCACCATGAACCTTCTTAAGTCGATCTCCCTCAAACACGCTTCTACGCCAGCAAATTAAACAACCCCATCGCGTCGCTGACCGATTAAAAACAATTTACCAAAAAAGATCCCATAAATCTACCAATATTTCATTACAGCGTTCCATAAAACATTTCTCACCCCAATTTGCCCAACCTCCAATTAATTCCAAACTATCCGCCTGCTTGAACAGCTCATCATAGTCCGCGTCCTCTCTCCGTACCGTTTCACAAACATTTTCCATCGGCGCAAACCTGTCGGCAAAACCATCCCTCCGAAAGTTGCACGGAAACATCTACAACTTCCTATAAAACTGAATAACTTCTCTCACCGCTCACCGAAGCCAGAGACGTGTTCCAAGCCGAACGTAAGCACCGAACGAAAGCGCCGAACGAAAGCCCCGAGCTTCGGACCGAAAGCAACCTTTCCACAAAATCCCACGACGCGACGAGCGACGAATTACCAGAACCTCGATACGTTCTCGATACAGAGGCAAGAAGGAAAAATAGGGGAAAAGTTGGCCCTTTCTACCCTCGAGTCGTAAGGGTGAACGCGATCGCGTAGCATTAGGTCGGACCTTCGATCGATCGGCAACTTGGAAAAGTGCTGGTTCGACAGCTTTCTTTCCTTTTCTTTTTCTTTTCTTTTCCTTGCTTTTTTCTTTCTTTTTTCTTTCTTTCTTTCTTTCTCTTCTCGCTTTCTTCGCTGTACTCACGGAACAACCCCTCGGTTCCACCGACTGGTCGTTTCCAACCCGAGGTCGTTCGTTTTTCCAGCGCGAGACGCTTGTTGAGCCGTCGAGAGAAAGAGATGTTCCATTGTTTAAGACCCGATGCAGACGAGCGACTTTTGTCCGCGCGATCTCGCTGCGATCGTATGGTTTGTCTTGGTTGTTTTTTTTTTTTTTTTTTTTTTT
>SMSQ01008445.1:14986-55826 GCA_019453375.1 Ctenoplectra terminalis
TTTTTTTTTTTTTTTTTTTTTTCACTTGGAAAAGAAGGAAAGATACACGATTCGCAGCGAGATCGCACAAAAGAAAGATCGCTCGTCCGCATCGGACCTGTGCGGCTCTTCGCGAACGGTTTAAAATTCTCGCGACAATTAGCGGTCTCGCGAGGAGACGCTTCGTCGGAATAGGAAACTTTCAAGCGCGATTCTTGCGGAAAGGAACGGCGTTGCAGTTTTTGACGTACGCTGGTATTTGGAACGTGAAATTTATTTCGAAGCGATGCTTCTGGGGTGTTGGTGGAAGCTTTGTGCGAATTCTGTATTCCGTTTCTTTGGACGCTCTCTTTTTCATTTTACAATAGGTGTTTTATTTGTGACGTTGTAATAGAAATTTGCATTTTAGCAGTTAATGTGGCGAACAGGGGTAGAGCACCGTGCTCGGTTAAATGCGTATCTAGAAATTTAGTAAGTTAAATTGTTTATTAAAATTGCGTGAGATTTTTGTAAAGAGATTTCGTATTGTACAGTAGTTATTTTATTTTATTCTATTTTATTTTAAAAAATGTATATTTCGATAAAACTTGTAAATATTTTACCCTTTTACGCTCCTTAGATAAAAATTCACCCATTTTCTATTTCTTTGATTTATTTCCAATTGCAATTTAACGTATTTGTATAAATTATAAAATTACGAGTAAGAAACAACTTGTTCAAATTTTTTCTAAGATATTAATATAATAAATAAAAAAAAGTAATATCATTTGTGTAACTATTTCTGAGGAACGAATGAGGGTTAAGTATAATTTCTAAGAAAATAACCAGTAATTTAAGTGTTGAGAAAATTGTTAAATTAAAAAGTGCTTTAACGATAGAATAGATTAAAAATGGCCTAAGCAATCGAAAAGACTCCTTATGCTTTATTGGCGAAAGGCGAATCGAAGAAGGCGAGGATCGAAGCGGAGGCCTTCGAACGCAGACCTCGATAATATATCGTCCTCGTATCGTGGAGATGTGTCGCGATGAAAATACGGATTCCAGTGACAGGGGAAACACAATTATCGGCCAATCAACGTGGCTAGCCATCGTGGAGCAGCTTGAATCGAGCTCTCGCTGTATTCCTATTTGCTCTCGCTGATACGAGACACGATTACTATATTCTTATAGAGCAAACACGATGTAGTGATACTCGTATAACGAAAAATAACTGAATAATAACTGAATAACAGCAGAATAATAACTGAACAATAACTGAATAATAACTGAATAATAACAGAATAATAACTGAATAATAATTGAATAATAACTGAATAATAATTGAATAATAACTGAATAACAACTGAATAATAACTGAATAACAGCTGAATAGTAACTGAATAATAACTGAATAATAATTGAATAATAACTGAATAATAACTGAATAATAACTGAATAATAATTGAATAATAATTAAATAATAACTGAATAATAACTGAATAGCAACTGAATAATAACAGAATAATAACCGAGGAATTCGAATGATAAACAATGCAAGTAACTTAATATATATTTAATATTTTTAATTATCAGAATATTAATTTCTGCATGAATAACTTTCAGGGGATCAATTTACCGCACAATTTATCAGATCTAAAAAATCTGTATCGATTCGCTAGAAATAACTAACGCGCAAAAACTTGGTTTCGCAAAATTACGAAAGGATTTTTCTTGCATCGTTTTATTTGGTTTAAAATAAATAATAATAATAATGGAAGGAATAGCAGCGAGAGAAAATAGGAAAAAAATATGCATGAAAACATAAATCGTTTTTCATCTCGTTGTACATCGAGTATGCACTTGAAACGGTTTCAACCATCGGCTCGAAAGCCCACGATACGTCGAACAATTGTTTTCATTTCGAAATATTCGATACATGCTGTGTTTTCATATTTCGTGGCGAGATCTACGAGTTTCGATTAACGAAAAACTGATATTCGAAGTCGAGCATTCTTGTTTTTTTTTTTTTTTTGTTTGGATACCAAGAGCAAAAAGATTGGAGTCACAGATAACTGTTTGTTTGTAATCGCGAACAAAATCAGTGGATGATGATATATTTTGTTCAATTTTGAGAGGTTCCGGAAGAAAATTCTCCATCAAATGTATCCCAAATAAAATAATGAAATAAAATACACTCGTGAAGGTAGGCCATCCAATATTTTTATATTCCCTCACTTATGCTCGTATTCTTCTTCCTCTCACCCTCTGCCATCGATAAAACCATTCAATAAAAAACATGGTCTACCAAGTATACTCCTAATAAATAAAATAAAGCATCTCTGGATGTAGAACATGTAAAGTTTTTATATTTTTTCACTTATACCCAAATTCTTATATCTCACCTCGTAACAATCCATTCGATAATAAAATCTTCCAAGCACGCTCCTAACAAAAAAATAAAACACACCCCTAAAGACAGACCCTGAAGTATCCGTATATATTTCCACTAAAAGAAATTCTCGACCACGTATCGTCGTAATAAAGAAATAAAACAATACAGAACCCTTAAGTGTATCCACCGAATGTCTTTCAATTTTCACGTCTACCATTACCAATAAAAAAAATATATTCTTAACCAAGTATACTGTTAACAAGAAAAAAAAGTAATTAAGATTGACTATCTAATAAAATAAATTTTATACCAAGTACACTCCCAATAAAAAAAAATAAATAAAACGAAACACAACCCTAAAGACAGACACTGTAGTACCCGTACACATTTCTACTAAAAAAAATCCTCAATCACGTGTCGCCGTAATAAAGAAATAAAACAAAATACAACCCTTAAGTTTATCCACCGAATGTCTTCAATTTTCTCATCTACCATTACCAATAAAAAAAATATATTCTTAACCAAGTATACTGTTAACAAGAAAAAAAAGTAATTAAGATTGACTATCTAATAAAATAAATTTTATACCAAGTACACTCCCAATAAAAAAAAATAAATAAAACGAAACACAACCCTAAAGACAGACACTGTAGTACCCGTACACATTTCTACTAAAAAAAATCCTCAATCACGTGTCGCCGTAATAAAGAAATAAAACAAAATACAACCCTTAAGTTTATCCACCGAATGTCTTCAATTTTCTCATCTACCATTACCAAAAAAAAAAATATATTCTAAATCTAGTATACTCTTAAAAAAAAAAAAAAAAAAAAAATTAACATTGACTATCTGATATCTGTATACTTTTCCTCCAGTAAAATAAATCCTATACCAAGTACACTCCTAATAAAAAAATAAAATAAAACACGACCCTTAAGTTTATCCACCGAATGTCTTCAATTTTTTCGTCTACCATTACCAATAAAAAAAAAATATATTCTTAACAAAATAAAAAATAATTAAGATTGCCTAATATCTGTATACATTCCCTCTAATAAAATAAATCTCATCTACTATTACTGATAAAAAAAAAAAAATATTCTCAACCAAGTATACTCTTAACCGAGAAAAAAAAGAAATTAAGATCGACTATCTAATAAAATAAATCCTATACCAAGTACGCTCCCGATAAAAGAATAAAAAATCAAACAAAACACACCCCTGAAGACTGACCCATAAAATATCAAATTCCTCCATTTACCATTTCCAATAAAAAAGAAATCTCGCATAAAAACGGTACCAACAACAGGTACTTCAATTCATCAGAGAAACGACTACATCACGCCATCGTTCCAACCCCTTCAAGACAGAAAGAAGCCTGAAATCCGATAACGTCGTAAACATAGTGGAAGATGGCGAAACGTTGACTTTTCGCAGCCATGGAAAATCACCGGCGTTATTTATATTTCATAGAAGTCACCGCAACGATCCTATCCAACCTTTCCTCCTCCGTTCTCTTCCTCTGCTTTTGTTTCCACGGAGAATATTCGTCTCTTCGCTGCCCTTTTTCTTCGACCTGGCGCCCGTATAAACGTCAGAGGAAGGGCGCTGGCGATAAATACCCAGCCACTGGCACAATTACTGGTCGGCGAAAAGGAAGATGGGGTGGAGAACGTACAGGGAAAGGGATGAGCGTGGAAAACCGAAAGGCGCCGGAAGAAACGAGCAGGGAACGTTTTATTACAAGGGAGCAACAGAAATTTCATTCCCCTACCATGTTCCTGGAGACTGTTGAGTTATAATCATTGCAGTCGTTGGCCAGTGTTACACCAATTGCGCGATTCTTCAGATTTTATGGCGACAACGGTGTGTGTACGGCGGTGTTCAGAAGTTAGGAACGTTTGTTACCTCGGTAATATTTTTAATGCCAATTAAGAAACGGATGGGGTGGTGAAAAAGACGAGCGACGAGTAAAGTTGTATTAGGTTGTCCCAAAAGTTTCTTTCGTTTTATTAATAAGCAATGGATACGTAATATTTTATGTTTTGCGATATATTATTATTTTATACAGGACTCATTTTCCGCTATTTTTTCCCTCCATCTCTCGTTTAACAATGTATTATCTCACTTTCGAAAACATTGTAACATTGTAATAGCCATTCATCTATCGTTTAGTGGTCACTAATGACTTCAATGTTAATGTGACCATTCTAAAATAAATTCTTAATAAAAAAAATAAGGCTGAATGTTTATTTAAACATTGCTAGACGAAAGCGTTGCGTGAAGATAACGGGAGGAACTTTCGGGACAACCTGATACTTGATACGATTGGAAAATTATTTTTGGAAGCGTTTGTGAAGTATTTGAAAATAAAAATATATATATATATATATATTGGTAATGTTGGAAAAATTAGGAAATGGAGAAAATAAAAAATTTGGGGAATGTGAGAAAATGAAAGTAATTGGGAGAGTATGAGAAAGTGAAAAGAATTGGAAGAATCGAGAAATTAAAAAAGAAAATAGAAAATTTTTCACGGATGAGAAAGAAATGTTCAACAAAAATGAGAAATATCGAAAAGAGAAAAACATGAGAGAGCGCTCGATGATAAAATTAGAATCAATTTGTAATCGTCAAATATACCAATTATAGTTTAGAATTATAATTACAATTTATTAAACACAGTTCATTGAATAGTTTAGGTGCAATTAATTTCAGCACAACTTAAAGCTTTGTCTCTCTAATTAATTCGAAGCAGAGAGAAGTCAATATGATGCAATCAACCACAGTCGCTCAAATTTGCATCTCACACACATAACGTTACGCGTAATTGTGCCAACGATATAATTAAATTTCTATGGATCCAAAAATTCATGTTCAAACAAACAACGCGGAATCAAATATTGTATTTTTAAACAACCGTGCCGCGGTCTTCGAAGTTTATTTGTCCCTACAGTACTTCCATTTCTTTAAAACAGCTTGCTACTTTTAAGAAAAGTAAAATTCCGAAACAAAATTGAAACAAGAAATTCCGCGTGTTTGTTTTACAATTGAGAAATTTTTTGAGAAAGATGAAACACGATTGGGTCGAGAAAGACTTATAATAAAATTAAAAAATAGATATAAATAACATTATGTATAAATTACAGATTTTTATGCATTTATAGGAAATTTAAAGGTGCGAAATTGCACGGAATGCACATAATGTGAAAAATATACAAAATATTCAAATTATAGTAGTTTAATTTTTTTCTTTATCAAAGTCACACTTTTTTATTACATTCTCAAAAATATGAATTCCCATAAAAATATGCGGTATTATTAGAAAATAATAGGTACTGAATCATGTTCAAATTCTTGTTCCAACATTTTCTGCATACTTGGGATTAAATCTGAATTCCAAGCATTAATCTCTGATTCATTCAGGGATTTCTGTTTTCCCACACGCTCTTTCCCTTCTTTCCGGCGTTCCATCCGATAATTACGCCAGATAATAGCCGGTAATTACTGTTGCTGCATTTTTCTGACGATTACGCAAATTAATATCCTCCTTGAACCGTGACGTTGAATTAATAGTCTCGATCGATTAGCTCCCTCAAAGGAAAATTTTCTTTTAAACCCGGCACAAAAAACCTGTTACCCCCCCTTTTTTTTTTATTCCTCCTCTGTTTTGCTCTGCGCGTTCTATATCTGTGTCCCGGAATAATCAAATAATTACGCGTTGAATAAACAAACAGGCATGTTAAATTATTCGTTTTTCACGGAGCTCCAGTTTCGCGTTTTAAAAATTCTTTTACACGTGTGTTAATTATGTTACGCTACAGACGCTGAATCACTATTTCCTTTTGGCTGCTTGATACTACACTTTTCTTCTGTGTGTTTATTTAAAAAGAACGTTAATTAGTATCCTCGGTATCCTGGTACGTTTAATGTTTTGGTATCGTGAGGTAGGATTAATCTTACTTCTCCATGTGTCTCGAAAGACCAACTTGACGAAAAGATAGATAAATAAATTTTAGTTGGATATTTAAAATAATTCAATCTCGTACGCATTCCATGCACCAATATTTTCAATCGAATAATTCTTCAATTAATAATTTTTTCTGCGATTTATTAACTTATAAGGCGTACGTTTAATATTTAATTTATTGCAAATATTAAACTTACTCGAAATATAAATACAAAATTTGTGATATTAACGCTTACTGAGTTAAGAAAAATATGAAATAATACGAATCGATATATTTAATTTACTAAATATTAAACTTACTCGAAACATTAATTTTTAATTTGTAATACTAAAACCTACTAAATTACGAAAAATAAGAAATAATACAAATTGATATATTCAATTTACTACAAATATTACTATAAAATTTATAATATTAACGCTTACTAAATTAAAAAAAAAAAAAAAAATAATACCAACTGATATATCTAATTTATTACAGATACAAAATTTATAATATTAAAAGCTCCCAAATTAAGAAAACTAAGAAATAATATTAAATATCCTTTTTAGTCAACCACACCATCGTTTAAAATCACAATTAACTTCAAAACTCTAAAAAAGAATGCCAGTTCCAAAAACGCGAGACGGTTGATCCACCGCAAGTAGTATATCCCGGTGTCAGGTCAGACACCTCTAATCAGACGTCCAAAGGAGCGAAGGAACCCATCGTTTCGAACCGATGGATGGATCCTGAACGTTACGGAGTAGTCAATCGACGTCCATTTTGAATGAGATTCGGCTGACCTAACCCAAGCCTAACCCTTGCCGCGGGAGGGCGAGAAATGAACAGGTTTTAAGCCAACCCCCATTTTCGTTCCCCGTGCGACATTACGAATTGATGCATCACCGCCCCTTTCAATCGATAATGCACGCGGACCATCAGTAATTCACCTGACTAGCAATTTTACGAGCTCGGAGGAAAAGAAGAGTCGTAGACTTGGAGGAATTCAACTCTCCATGATCGCTGGAATTTCGTTTGCTCGTTGGAAAAATAATTTCAATCGATTATAGCTTCTCTCTTCGATTCGAAAAGTTTTGAACAATCTTTGCAAACACAGAGTTGTAATAAAATTTAACGGAGGAAAATTGTGTAATATGGAGAGGGTTCCGAATAGGTGGAATTTAATATCTAATTACGTTTTAATTAGTGTTTTTTTCTTTTTTTCTTTTGGACAAAAATAAAATTGCAGGATGATCGTCATTGATATAATTTATTAATATAAAATATGAATAAATATTAATAAATCTTTGCTATATTAAACAACCTTCCACGACAGTCATAAGTAATCTTTTTTCCCTCTTTTATAAATTGCAATTTGTCACGGTGACATTTTTTAAATATTAGAGAATTTAATTCAATATTTAATTCGTATATCGTAAAAAAAAAAAAAATTTCTATTTGCACTCGTATTTACGTAACACTTTTATCTATTTTTATTCGTACAACACACGTTGCCAAGGTTTCGCCGGAAGCTCGTCCAGACACTCTCCAAAGGTTGAATTCGAAAAACTAAATTCGAACCAGGTAAAATTAGACAACCCCGAGAAAGTTGTTTCAAATTTCACGGTAATAGATAAATAACGTAGAAAATGAAACAAACACGGTAACAAGATATTTCCTCGGTATATTCAACGCAGACAATAATACAAGCGGTGCAAGTTTCGAGAGCTAATAAACCTCAGCTTCGCCTATCAAAATTCGAAACAGCAACATCTGGTAGCCACCGTAGACGAACATCCACACTTTCATAAAATACACACCAAATCCTTCCTAAATATACATTGCGCGCTGTATATTGTTCGGAAGACGAATTAAGATAAATCAATACGAATCAAGACGAATTAAAATTAATCAAGACTCCCGCAAAGTGAATCAAGACTCGCGCAAAACAAATCAAAATTAATCAAGACTCGCGAAAAACGAATCGAAATTAATCAAGACTCGCGAAAAACGAATCAAAATGAATCAAGACTCGCGAAAAACGAATCAAAATGAATCAAGACTTACGCAAAACGAATAAAAATGAATCAAGACTCGCGCGAAACGAATTAAAATTAATCAAGACTCGCGCAAAATGAATGAAGACTAGAACATAGCAGTGAGTATTCCCAAAGACAAGGCCGCAAAAGAGAAAGGCACTTTCAGCGAAGACCAGACCCAAGAAGCTGACGAGTGTTTTTCCAGCCTTTGCATAGACAAAGGTGAGGAGTGCGTGGTGGTGGAAATAGAGTGTATGAAGATTTTTGCGAGAATGGTAAAAAAAAGTGAGATTGTCGACTTTGAAGTGCGCACTAACTGAAGGACCTACGCACTGCGAGCTATCTTAGTGTCGAACTATTTTTGTTTTATTTTATATCTATATTTGTTTTATTTTATATCTATTTTTGTTTTATTTTATATCTATTTTTGTTTTATTTTATATCTATTTTTGTTTTATTTATTAAATAAACATAAAAGTTAAATATAACTAATAACAGTAAAAATATAGCGTTTACATCCACCGCGATTTCCACTTTCCTTCCACTTCCATTTTGCTCCCGCTGCAACACCATAATTCTAACACTAAGGGCAATTTAAAAGAATATGATTTACAGTTATTTGGCTCCGTTCGATAAAATAATAGCGGCAAGGTAAATCGAATTTTCTTGGTTGCCAAAAACAGAAAATTCCAAGAGTGATTTCGAACGTCGGTTTCTCTCCCTTCAATTTCCTACGGAACGCTTAAGCGAATTTCAGTTTTCGTCGAATCTTCTCCTACGTATTTCCATATCTGGCCACACGCTCGACCGACCAACGGGGTCGAGATAATGTCTGAAATACGCGGCTAACGCTCGCTGTAAATAAAGAAACTCGTCGTGTGACCGCGTTACGATCGAATCGAACATAAATATTCCTCCAATGTTATCGTCGAATTTGACAATGTTAGGATATGGAGTAGAAATGGTTCGTGTTTGATGAATAATGATCTTGATTTGAATATTTATGAGATGTTGAGCAACTTGGATTGGATTGGAGAGTTTGACAAGTTGAAATGTTTCGAGTTTGAACAATTTTTATTTCGGATATTAGAAACCAGTTTGAGAACAGAGTTTCAATTTGGAAAATGAAAAAACTCCGTATTTGAAAAATTACGAAACATCCAATCACAAAAATTTTAAAAACTATGAAATCTTCGACTTAGAAAATTGAGAGAGCTAAAATTAGAAGATTTTACACTTTCTTCTCTAAAATTATAAATTTGCAGAGTTGCAGAATTCTGAATTTAAAAAACTAAAGGTGTCTAAATTTGAGGAGACACAGAATCTCCAATTCAAGAAATCAGCAAATCCTAAACTCAGTGCACTGCGGCAGCTTCTGATCTTACAAATTATTTAAAAAATTTGAAGCGTAGAAAATTATGAAACGTAAGATTTACAAATTTAGAAAATCTTAAATCTGTGGTGCGTCGATTAAAAATGATTGCGAAACAAATACACAAAAAAAAAATCAAAACTTAAATCTCCGATTAATCCACTTAGAAGCGTAGCTCAAAAAAAGAGAACAAATTTGCTTGGGTTCGAAACAGAGAAATTTAATTTAAAAGATTTGAATAAAAAGCACCGGGTTCGTGGATTCAATCTCGTTCCAAATTTCGATCCGTTATTGCACGTTACGCACAAACTGTTGCAAATAGATACAAGTGGTATGAATTGAAGAGCTAGAGCCACAGTGAAACGTTTATCGACTGGTCTATAGGACATCAACCCCGACCAAGTCTATCCAGAAATACCTTGTAAACGCAAGAAAGTTTCCATAAGCTTCTTGTACCCGTCAACGGAACCGACAAAGATAAATGTGGGCTGGTTAAACATTATGATGCAGAATTTCTGAAGTATCGTTGAAATATTGTCTCGATTTTGAAACGTCTCAGGATAAAGAGTCGATAAATAACGTACTTAATAACGCAAGACGCGAAAAGAAGCAAACTAAGAACGATTTTCTGCAACGAAGAAAAATGTTTCGCTTCGACATCTTTCTTTTTTTATTTATTTTTCGGCGCTAGTATTTTTTTTTATTTTTTTTTATGAATCAACATTATATATAAAAACAATAAATAATGATTCTAAAAAAATATTTGAAAGAATATTTCGCAATTTAATTTTTTTAAACAGACAAAAGACCTTTTGAAATAGATACAGTGTCTGACCACATTCGCTCCAATATCACTTAAACTGGATCGCTTGATAAGCACGCTAACCATGTTAGTTATTAAAACGAAGAACTTCCGCTACTAATTTTAAATTTATATGCTTCGAGAACCAATAAAAATTACCGTCTTGAGTACGTTCGGAGCAATGAAAATTATATTGAAACTATAAATTGTTATAGTTCATCAAAAGAGAGTATTATATGATCCTAAAATTTTCTTATTAGACGTCGAGTAATTTCCAAGAATTTTTCTTCTACCTCCATAGTTACGAACATAATTTTTATTTAATTTTTTATTGGTCCATCCTGTATATTATATTAAATAATATAATTTTTTATCCATCTTATTTCCCAGTTTATCTTCCGTTTTATAATTCATATATCCCACTCTTGTTTCCTTGTCTTGTTTCCTTATCTCGCAAAGAATTATCCCACGAATTTGATACACAATAATTCGACCGATCGACAAAGAGATGCCATCGACTTCCGGTACGGCCGACGCCCCTACAGGCGAAGGAACTCGCACAGATAACACGGACGACCACGATGAATTCGAAATATTCTCCGATGGACTGGCTCCGATCCCAATGTCCGGTCGGATTTATTTTTCGACCTGGATCACCGGCTATCGAAACTTTCTCGTCTCCACTCTGTTTACCACCGCGAAAAAATTCCACGGATTTACGATTCCATCCGCAGCCTTGACATCTTTCCGTTCGTTACAACTTCGTGTACATACATGTATGTATGAACCGACATCGTCGTCGTTTCGCTTTTTAGCCTTTGTTCCTTTTTTTCTTGTCTTTTTTTTTCTCCTTAATTTTTGATCGGCTGGTTCCTTTGTTTCGGTTATTAAGCTGGCTGGTTTGGGATTTATAATCGCGAAGACTACTTTTGTGAGTTTATTCAATATCAGAGCTGACCGCAGATCAATTAGCTATAATCGTAGATCTCTGTTTGCCTTTTTGTCATTTTTCTCCATTTTTTTTTTTTCTTTTTTTTAATACTTATGTTACTTATAAGATAATGTAATATTTTATTGAATATACTTCGAAGAGAATGAATTGTTTTTTAAATATCTTTTGTTCTTTTATTCGATTGTTTGACTAATTTTTTTTTTTTTTAACATCTGTGTTACTTATAAGATAATTTAATATTTTATTCAATATACTTCGAAGAGAATGAATTGTTTTTTAAGCATCTTTTGTTCTTCTATTCGATTGTTTGACTGATATTTTTTTTTCGCAAAATTAGACACCGCTTTATTATCCGTTCCAAAATACAATCGAACTTGAAAATCCAATTAAAACTTTGCGTTGAACCAACCAAATTTCATTACCTTTTCCAAAACAACTATAAGCAATGGAAAAGTTGGAGCTATGATTCTGTTCAAGCGTGAGAAACGCGGTGCAAGGAACCATTCACCCGCCAAAGGAAAGAAAAAAAAAAAAAAATAAGTTCCTTTTAAAGTTCAGCATTGTTCGATGGCTCGGTAATTTCCATAAAATGGCTTTTGTTTCCCCTTCGACGAGAAAACTTTTCATTGATTCCTCGCGATACTTAACTGCGACGAAAAATTTCAAATCCTCCACTCCTGGCCGCGCCGGTTGCTGAATATCGATCATCTGCGATCGCGGCTCGACCACTCTGGTCATCGAACGTTTCTTTTTGCTTCAACCACCAAGTGGACGATATCGACGCGAATTTGCATATTGAACCACTTCGATGTAACGCCTTCGATTTTGTGTGTCGTTCGGTGAGGCATACAAGACCGTCGGAACGAGCTTATAACGCGGAGGAAAGTTGCATAATATTGGGAATATTAACCCACTCGGTGTGTTCAGCCATGTTTCTTCAGTTATATAATTTTTTTATTTCCAAATTTCACAACCCTTACGACGGGTGAGTGGCGGAAACCTTTGTTTGACCTGGAGTTCATTCTCGACATTGAATATAATATTAGGGTTGAACGTAACCCGAGCCTAACCCTTCAAATCCAATGAAAAAAAGAAGAAATAAAAGTTATAAAATAGAAACAAAAATGTAGAAGACAAGTTTCGAAAAATATTTTTTTGACCTGGAGTTCATTGTAGACCTCGAATAAAATATTAGTGTTAAATATAACCCAAGCCTAACCTTTCTAATCCAATGAAAAAAAGAAAGAAATAAAAGTTATAAAATGGAAACAAAAATGTAGAAGACAAGTTTCGAAAAATATTTTTTTGACCTGGAGTTCATTGTAGACCTCGAATAAAATATTAGTGTTAAATATAACCCAAGCCTAACCCTTCTAATCCAATGAAAAAAAGAAAAAAATAAAAGTTATAAAATGGAAACAAAAATATAGAAGACAAGTTTCGAAAAATCTTTTTTTCACCTGGAGTTCATTGTCGACTCTGAATAAAATATTAGTGTTGAACCTAACCGGAACCTAACCTTTTCTAATCCAATGAAAAAAAGAAACAAACAAAAGTTATAAAATAGAAACAAAAATATGAAAGAAAAGTTTGCAAAAGAATACTAGGGAAACACAACGGAAAGAATGTACGAGAAACGTAGAAAAAGAGATAAATAAATAAAAAATGGAGAATGCAGAGATATATATTTTGGAGAAAGGACGAGAATGGTTATGCGTTCGTACACACACACCGGTGCGTCTCATTGTTCGCGTGAAATAATCTTGCAGGTGCACACGATGTTGTATACGGGTCTCCTAATACGCTAACTGGCTTTTCACTATACGGTTGCTTATGTGCATAAACTTCCGTAACGCGTGCAAAGCTTGCATACGAAACAACGAATTCCCACTTAATCCCCGCGGTGATGAAGCCAGGATTAAAGAAGATACAGAGGAACGTAATAAAGAAGGACTTACTCGACTCTGAATTTGAGGAATTTAAGGAAAGACAAAAGAGTATAAATCAGCTTGCGACCAAATTGACATGATCTGACCACTGACCATATATTTTTCATTAATTTTTAATATCGTGCATGATAGCAATAATTACTTTAGATCCTTCTCGGATCTGTACGACTAGAAATTAATATTTCAAACACTCCTTTATTTTGATTTCAGTCGTTTAGAGTCGCATCAACGACTTGTCTCAGTTATTAATCACTGAATATTAAATTTTTAATATTGATTTTTAATTTGATATAATAATAAAAATTTTTTTGAAGCTAATATTTTAAATATTTTAAATATTTCTTTGTGTTATTTTCTTGGAATTAAGATTTAAAATACTCCTTTGTTACATTTTTTAGCGACTATGAAATAATTCTTGCGTTTACTTCTTTAATATTGTATACTTTGCAAGTTGAAAATATTTTAAAATTAAAGAAAAATTAAAATGTTGCGATGTAAGCGAAGAGGACAGCAGTTCCACAGAACGTTCACCGCGATGAAATATAAAAATTTGCAAAAATTAGGAAAGAACTGTGGAATCCTAACCTCAATTTCACCTCAAAACCAGGACATCGCGTACCTAGAGAAACGGTTCCTGAAACCACGGAAAATTTTCAACGGAATCCACTATTAGGGTCGTGCAGGGAATCTGTATAATCCTAAGAGCGAATTACCCGAGTGAACACCATTCCGACTTTGCCCGATCGTCGCAGTTGCTCAACTATAGTGATCGATCACCTCGCGTTGTTCTATAACGATTTTCCTGGAAATAATTGTGATGTAGATCCTGACGTTACGAAGTAATCTAATCCTCGTTCTATGAGGCGCTAAATATTTCACGAAGTACTTAAGTTTAAGTAGAATAATTTATATTTGCTGTTGTACGTTATTCTGTGCTGGTCAACGTCGCTTTATCCGATTTAGAAGGGGTGTAGCGTGTTTATTTTATCTTCTTTTTGGAGATTTAAGAGACTTTAAAGATTTCGGGGATTTGGGAAATTTTTGAAAATGTAGAAATTTGGAGAATTTTGAAATTTTTGGGAGCGTAGAGATTTGGAGAATTTGGAAAACTTTGTGAGTGTAGAGATTTGGAGAATTTGGAAATTTTTGAGATTGTAGAAATTTGGAGAATTTGGAAATTTTTGGGAGTGTAGAGATTTGGAGAATTTGGAAATTTTTGAGAGTAGAAATTTGGAGAATTTGGAAGTTTTTGAGAGTGTAGAAATTTGGAGAATTTGGAAGTTTTAAAGATTTTAAAGATCTTAGAAATTTTATAGACCTTTGAGATTTTAGAGATCTTCGAAATTTTAGCAATTTTAGCAATTTTAGCAATTTTAGAGATTTTTAAAATTTTAGTAATCGTTGAGTTTGTAAAAATATAAAGATTTTAGAGATTTTAGAGAATTAAATCTGAATGCAAACTATAACTAAATATAATTATAATCTATATTTAATCATCTCGAATATTGTTAAAAACAAATTACAATTTCTCAGACTTCCTTTGCGTTCATTGTCAGTGTGGTCGATAACTCGTTAAAAATCCAGTTAAAAAGTTTGATTGAATCTACTTTTTTAAATCCATAGAAAACAGATCAAAAAGAATCGTCTCAAAAGGCAGCGGTAACTCGTTGTACAGATATCGAATTAAACAGTACCGGGAATTAATTATTAATCACGTTGTAAATTGCAAGAACTATAGTTATACCGCGACAGGAAACGTCTTAAAGGATGAGAAACAAGTCAGATCGTTTGAATCGAATTTATATGTCTCTCGAAGGCGGTGGTATTAAAGTTAAATGGTGAAGTAACTTTCACGCGGATTTAGAGACGCGCTTGATGCTACATTTAACGCATTCGAAATCATGGATAATTACGCGGAACGTGAAAATTACGTCTTCCAGGATGCGCTCTGTGAGAAAACGGAAGTTCGAAGCAACGTTTTTCTTGCTTTACATTCGAAGAAACAGGGTCGACTTTCAGATGTTTTATCGGTCGATTAATTATTTGCTAATCGACCGTAGTTTCCCACCTTCTATCGCAGACGCGTAAAGAACTTATTGAATCGAAAAATAAAAATTATCGAGCTTCCACTTCCCAAATATTTCTACTTTTTTAACTTCAAATTAACCGTATGATATAATCATTACCAACGCCATAACAATTTTCGCCCACATTTTGACGAAGAGTAAACATAAAACCGATCGATCAATTTGGTTGAAAAATTTTTCTCGTGCTCTTCAATATGTGCGCGTTAATTATAAAAAAACGGTAAATTAATTTACTCGCATTGTTTGTTCGAAAAAAATTATCGAAACACCCGTATCCATAGTGTTTATTTTAAATCAATACGAATTGAAGATCTTGGTGCAAAAATTGGCTAAGTTCAGATTTAAAAATCTGTGGCGTGTGTATAGAAACTATTACAAAATATGCAAGATATTTTTATTATACAATTTTGAAGTACGATGTATAATAACGTCGAAAAAAAATGTCCAAAAGTATGCAAAACTTTAAAAAGTAGAATTTTACTAAAACAAGTGGACTGCACCACTTCTCGCGACGAGCTCTTCAATTATATTGATTGAATAAAATAAAAAGAAGATACGTTTTACGCGAACTTGGCCAATAAAATCGGAAATTCCACGTGAAACGACACAATACGTTTCTGAAACCGCGACAAAAAGGACAGCAAAAGGGGCGGAGAGAAGAAGTTAGCAATCCGAAGCGGGAAGAAAGCAATCATTTTAATGGTCGTGATCCCTCTTTGCCGCGACAAGCGTGCAAACAAGCGAAGAAAGGTCGGAAAAGGGTGAAAGAGGAGAGTATCGAACGGTGGCCGACAGTTTATGAAAAGTTGAGACCCTGTGCTTGAAAATGAAGAAGCCCGAAAGTGTTTTCAATTTCGTACCGCGTGGAATTTCGCCCTGCGGAGGCAATATACCGATGAGACGTGAGATCTTTGTCTCTTACGAGGGGTGGGCGAGGACGAAAGGAAACGGAGAAAACGGAGGTGCGCGAAATTATGGTTCTTTTTTTTTAATTCGACCGTTTCAGGGTTCAAGGAAATTGGGGAACACGATTTCGTGTGATCGTTTAAGGAAAAAGAGTGATTTCCGTTGGTCCTTTGAACCGATAGGGGTGGGTTTTTGTTAATTAGGGGAGGGTTCGAAATGACGAAATGGAATGTTGAATTTAATAAAATTAGGATTATTGGGGAAATTATTTTTTTTATGAGTTTGTTTTAAAATAGTGACCATTGCACGGGTACATGTGTGATTGTTACACAATATTACAATTTTTTAAAAATAGGATATACATATTTTTTTATAGTGAATTTAATAGATTTGTTTGATTAAAAAAAAAAATCTAATATCCTATTGATGTTATTAAGGTCATTTGGATTTCATGTTGATTTAAAAATTGTAGATACGTTTTTTTTATAGTTAAACCAGGTAGAAATTAAATAGATAAATTTCACTGAGATTAAATGCTTAATTTTTGAAAAATAATTATAGACGTATCGTTGGATATAAAATTGGATAGTTTATAGAAAATTCTTGTCTTCTGAGTAGATCAATTAAAAAAGGGAAGGAAATTATCATATTGGAATTAGTAGTATTATTAGAATTATAGATATGTTTATAGATATCTGTTTAGTGTTAGAGTTCTGTTAGAGTATTTTATTTAAAAAATGATATTGAGTAATTAAAAAGAGAAACATAATGATATTCACGATGGTAGGATAAATGTATGGATTATTAAATCTCTATGTTGAAAATTAATAAAGTTCTCAGAGGGGTAACGATTCTTAATAACCACCGTCTTCCATTTTTCATTTTTACCGAATAATGAATAACCTTATTGCATCTGAAACCAGCAACCACTTATTGCGTGCACGGTAAGTGAATCGTAGAACTTTTACAATTTTAATCTAAAGTTTAATTACACTTTATCAGAAGTCCAGCTGGTATAAATGGCTAGGAAGGGTGATTCGCTTATTAAGTGGGAACTGGTGGAATTGTACATGTTTGAAAATTCGAAGCTTTCAGAAATTCAAGATTTGATAATCTGAAGGTTTCAGAGTTCCAAGCTTTAGAAATTTGAAACTTTGGAGATTCGAAAATTTGAGAATTCAAAGCTTCAAAAATTCAAAAATATGAAAATTCTAAACATTAAAAATTCAGAAATTTGAGAATTCTAAGCTTTAAAAATTCGGAACTTTGAGAATTCTAAGCTTTAAAAATGAGGAAATATGAAAATTCGAAGCTTTGAGAAATCGAAGATTTAAAAATTTGGAAATCTGAGAATTCTAAGCCTTGAAAATTCGGAACTTTGAGAATTCTAAGCTTTAAAAATTCGGAACTTTGAGAATTCTAAGCTTTGAGAAATCGAAGATTTAAAAATTTGGAAATCTGAGAATTCCAAGCCTTGAAAATTCGGAACTTTGAGAATTCTAAGCTTTAAAAATTCGGAACTTTGAGAATTCTAAGCTTTGAGAAATCGAAGATTTAAAAATTTGGAAATCTGAGAATTCTAAGCCTTGAAAATTGGAATATTTGAGAATTCTAAGTTTTGAAAATTCGTAAATTTTCAAATCCTAAGCTTCGAAAATTCGTAAATTAAAAAATTCTAACCTTTGAAACTTCGGAAATTTGAGAAATCGAAGATTTGCAAGTTTAAATTTCTGAAAATTCGAAAATTAAATATAAAATAAACCCCTCTACTCCACCACGTCACATCTTCTCACTGATCATCAACACCGAAGCCGGAATACTTCACACGCGCTTAATTTACGACCAGTTTATTAAATGAATAAACACGGAACATTACTATCGGTTGCAATAAATGGATAATGTCACGTGTCACCGCCCGTATAGCGTAGCCAAATTCGCTTGTATTTGCGTTATGGTTGATGCAACACGCGTGTTCATGTACACCCAATTCCTCGCAACCAGTTACACATTGCGTGTACAATCGTACTGCATCATGCATCGGGCATCGTATAATACCACAAACGAGAGCATTACCAAATTGAACGAGCATTCATTCGCGCGATTTAATATTCGTTGCAACGTTCTAGCGATAAATCTACCGATCGCGTGATCGAGCCCTGTGTCCGAGAAAATACCATCGCTCAGGTGACATTTAACGGCGAAAAATTAAATTCCAATTACTTCGAATCCCAACGAATACGCCACGCGGTGGCAACGCGTGTGGATACCGAAAAAATTGTGAGCCAAACGATTATCGCGAAAAAAGAAGACTTTGTTGAATTTTGTAGCATAAATCCGCGCCAACTTTTTTCCAACGCCTAATAACGGCGATAATATCGATCTTCTATCGGATGGAAATGTTTATATTATTAATGTTACCGTTAGACCAGGTAGAACATGTGTTCGAACTCAGCGATCATAGGACACCGACAGTTGTAAAGTAATTGAACGTTTTCCAGATGTGCTTTACAATCCACAGCGCCGATAAATGTGACATCCATTTAACCCTCTATGGGACCGTGTGACTTAAAAGTTGATGTGTCTATATTTAAAAATATTGAGGGATATGTAGAAAAGGTAGTCTAATATTGAAAAAGAATGTTAAAAATATATATTCGATGATACAATAATACAACCAGGAACTATGTCCTTCCTATACCGAATTTCACTTCGTACTGGCTAAAAGCCACGTCCTTCCTTATAGTCTAATTATAGACTATAAGATATTTATAAGATAATTAAGAACCTTATTACTGTTTACCTTGTCAGGTATGCCGGTTAGCGTCCTTCGGGTTTTTTGGAATGTTTTTACCGCGAAGGAGAAAGCGGCACCCAAAAACATCTTCCGATGGAGAGTTTTATCGTCTAACTGTATTTTATTTTTACAAAAAAAATTAATTTTCTTTAGTTATCACTGAGCTATTAAATTTGATCACTGTATCACTGTAGCGACACGACGATCCATCTAATTATTAGTTGAAATATTTTCAAATCGAAGCGAAAAACTGCAAATAATTTTTTCTCCGATAAGCAGATAAAATTCGGGCTATAAAGGGTTAAAAATATTATTTTTCGTGTTCAACACGAATAACACATACATGTTTGCCTATCCGTCGTTAATTAGCGAAATTTCATCCGTGCACAAACTGTATGCGCACACTTTCATCGCCACGTGTACACGTTTCTGTGCGTATATGCACAAGATGGTCAGATTAATTTGATATCCGTTGTACGCAGGGCAATAATGCAACCTCTGATTGCAAGATCGAATTAAATCCCGGGTTAGATCCGAGAAAATGGTGCAATTTTCGCGAAACGTCGCTGATTGCTAACTCCAATTAGCAAGTTCGTAGCTGGTTTTCTAATTTCGATTCAAGTTTCGCGGCGACCGGCCAATTACAGTGGACACCGTCCGATTCGATTTCAACTTTTCCTCATTAACTCTTCGCGAGATCTTTCGTGGGACGCGCCCGATGAGATATTCACCATCGCCGACGCGTCCAGGGTAAATAATTTCTGTTTCACTTCCGACGGAATTTCAAAGCCTGCAAGAGAATATTGAAGCCTTCGTTGGGACGCTTTCCTCCTCGTTTTATCTTTTTTAATAAATAAAATGAGAGTTGAAGGATGAGACGTAGGGTGTTTTAAGTTTGCGACGAGAGGATTAGGGGTTGGTGATAAATTTCGCGAGGGATGTTTTTGTCGGAGGTTTGAAATACTGCGAGGACGTTTAAATATCGCGGTGAAATATCGTGAAAAATTGTGAAAAATTGTGAAAAATTGCGCTAATATATTGGAAATGTTCTACTTAAAAATAGTATTTAAATTAGTTCTAGAGTTCCGGGGAAAAATTGCATTGAAATAAATTCTTCGAGTATTAAAATATTTCAGAGATCTATTATATTCCGTATTATAAAAATTCTATTCAAAAATCCTATGAATTATAAAATTCAACAGATTTCCTTTTAAGAAAAAAACAAAAAAAAAAAACAAAAGACACGAAAAAATTGTATTAAATTAGTTTCATTCTATTCGCTCCATCTTCTCTAATTTGCATTCGTGGTCAATTTCTATATATACAGGCGTATACAAAGAAAAAAGTATTGTGTATTAAAAAAGACGATTAATAAACGACAACTCCAAAGAGACAATGGATCCTCCGCTTTAGAACGAGGCTGCAGATATACAAAAACTCGTTAAATTCGGCGACCGAGCAATTCAATCGCCCTTTTCCCTCTTCCCTTCTCTTTGTCCCTCGGCAAAACCTTATCGAGTTACCCTTTTACTTCCAGAATTTTTCGCTCATACTACTTCAATTCTCTTCCCTTAAAAGAGGCTCCCGTTGAAACGACTTTCCCGGGAAAAGAAGCAAGGAATATCCAGCGTTGGAAGTAATAACGCTCCATAGCGACGTGAATATTCAATTAAACCTTTGTATTATACGAAAATTCAGGAACAAACGTGGAAAAGACGCATGATTCTTGTATAAGCACGCAGCGTCGGGTGAAAGTCTCAAAAAAGTTGCAACTTTTTCTAACCGCGTTGAACGAAACATGGAATTTCTTCAATTTTTTATTCAGCTCTTTGAAGAATATACTTCGCAATTGTGTACTCAATTTTTACAATACTTTTTCAAATTTCTCCAAACAACACGAACATCGTTTTCATATTTAAAAACGATCGTCTTGAACTACGAAAAGAAGGCAAAACAAATTATTTCGTTTCGAAAATCGACTCAAAAGTCTTTTTTAATTTTTTAAACCTGGAATTTAAAAACTATCAGAACGATACGGAAATATCGCGAAGCGAAATTTAATATACGATGCTGTCACACATTTAAAAAAAAAAAAGTAATATCAAATTCCTGGATTGCCTCAAAGAAACTTAACTTTCAGAGAAAACAGATCGAAATTGTCGCTAACGATGCATATGACGTAAAACCGATACGGGAAAAAAATAGAAACGTGTATCGATGAAGAAGCCACGTGAACTTATCGGACAGCTAATACTTTTAGTAGCCGCTGTATATTCGAAAACAAAACGAGAACCGTTTCACAACCGTCAGCCTGACACGTTCGATACGGCGGAGCATCGCCCTTCGAGGGCCAGGTGCGTCGTGTCAGCGTCAACAGGTCGAAAATTTGCGGTGTATTATCCCGAGGGTAAGTCGCGAGTGGAAAACGTCGAAAAGCTAAGCATCGTTCGCGTCCCCGCCGCGTCGGACGCGAAGGAATTCCAAGTGGCGGTGTGCGCAATGGCTCGCAGCCGGCTAAATGCAAACTTGTCTTGGTGCCAAGTAAAGCCAATTACTGCATAATACCGCTAGCTCCGTTAGTAGCTCTTTCACTGGAACAAGACAGGGCCAAGCGGAGACAGCCTCCGAGACCTTGCCACGATTAAGAAGCGCCCCGGCAAAGTGGCACACCGTTTCACGGAAAATACATGGATCGAGGAAGTCAAGATTTGGTGGAATTTTAGTAAATTAGGTATTAGGTTTGAATGATCGTTGGTTTGGAAAGGTTTGGAGTTTGTGTATCATTTTTGGATCGTTGAATTTGGGGATATGGGATTTTGAGATGTTCTCGAATTTTTTAACTATTAAATACAGAAATTGTGAAATTTGTAAATTCTCTAATTTCCAAACTCGCAAATTTCGAATTTCTGAAATTATTAAGCACGTAAATTTCCAATTTCTCAAATTCTCAATCTCTCAAATTGACAAACTCACAAATTTTTAAACTCGCAAATTTCCAATTTCTCAAATTCCAAAGCTCTTAAATTGCCAAACTCTCAGATTTCCAAACTCGCAAATCTCCAAATCCCCAAATTTACAATTTCTCAAATTCTCAATCTCTCAAATTTTCAAACTCGCAAATTCTCAAACTCGTAAATTTCCAAATCCCCAAATTTCCGAACTCGTAAATTCTCAAACTCGCAAATTTCCAAATCCCTAAATTTCCAATTTCTCAAATCCCAAAGCTCTTAAATTTCCGAACTCTCAGATTTCCAAACTCGCAAATCTCCAAATCCCCAAATTTCCAATTTCTCAAATTCTCAATCTCTCAAATTTCCGAACTCGCAAATTCTCAAACTCGTAAATTTCCAAATCCCCAAATTTTCAATTTCTCAAATTTCCGAACTCGTAAATTCTCAAACTCACAAACTTCCAAATCCCTAAATTTCCAATTTCTCAAATCCCAAAGCTCTTAAATTTCCGAACTCTCAGATTTCCAAACTCGCAATCTTTAAACTCCATCCTAAAATCCTCAAATCCTAAATAAAAGGTCAATTCCATTATGAATTCTAACTACATCATCGGTATCGATAAAAAGAAATTCCTTCCTCTATTCCACTATTCATCTCTGTTCGAACGTTATTGTTCTCGCCGCGTTATTTATTCCCAGCATTCCTCAATTTCAGAAACTTCTCAACTTCATCGCGTCGGTCCGTTCATAAAGATTGATCGGCGTGCAACGATCAGTGTCGCTTTGCATAGAAAAAAAATTTCATTAATCACTGTCCTAATACATCATACTTTCATCCAGAGCCGTTCAGCTTCGCCAGCAGAATCATTTATTAAAACAAGCACGCCTCAACCCTCTCGCGACATCAAACATGAAAAATTAACAAACAAATTCTATTACGAAACACCGTATCCCTCATAATTCATTATTAAAAATAACAAAACATCGATCAACGAAATTCAATCGATTTTTTATTAACACTTTGCACTCCAATGGCGTCGCTATAACGATACGTGCAAATTTCTTCAAACAATTTAAGTTTTATATTAAATTTTGTATCGATTCAATTTTTTTTTTTTCTTTTTTTTATAATAAAACAAAGCAAATTAACTAAATAAATAAAAAATCGTAAATATTAATTATCAACTTTTTAAGCTTTCACAATGGTTCCGTGAAACTTAAAAAAGTTTAAAGGTGCAGAGAGATAATTTCTAAAAACAAAAATCGTCTTACAAAACTATATTCAAACATCGAAACAGTGTTTGAACGGTATTCGAAGAGCATTTCCGTAATTTCTCCTTGAAGCCTCGAATATCCGGTTCGAGGTTATCGATATGGATGCACTTTGCGATTAAATACCCTTCCGTCGATCGAATTCAATCCTCGAGAAGCGGCCAACAACTCGACAACGCGAGGATTAATCGATCTATCGTTCGTGTAATGCAACAGGCTCGATCTGCGATCGAGCGTGAACGTAACAACGTTGTTTCCGGTGCTTTCTATTCGGCCAGGACTCGTTACGAGAGGGGAAAAAGTGATCGTTAATTTTAACGGACACTGTTACCTCTTTTAATCAAAATATTCATTGGGATAAAGGGAAATAAAAGCTTGCGACACCAATAAGTGTAATGGGCACCGTAACAATAAAACCTGTATCCTTTGAAGCTTTTAAATTTCATTTATAAAAAATTCGTCTTCAACACCTTTCAGAAATTTATTTAAACCGAAGGAATAAAAAAGTGAAATGTACACTATCATCCATAAGTATTTGTGCATCTTCAATTTATCACAAATATACAAAATATATTTTAAACAAAGCTTTATCTTTTGAAATTTTAAAATTTCATTTATGTAAAATTCATCTTCAACGCTTTTCAGAAATTTATTTAAATCGAAGAAATAAAAAATTAAACGTACACTATCTATAAGTATTTGTGCATCTTCGATTTATCTAAAATATACAAAATATATTTGAAACAAAGCTTTATCTTTTGAAATTTTAAAATTTCATTTATGTAAAATTCATCTTCAACGCTTTTCAGAAATTTATTTAAATGGAAGAAATAAAAAATTAAACGTACACTATCTATAAGTATTTGTGCATCTTCGATTTATCTAAAATATACAAAATATATTTGAAACAAAGCTTTATCCTTCGAAACTTCAAAATCTCATTTATATAAAGTTCATCTTCCACGCTTTTCAGAGATTTACTCATACCGAAGAAACAAAAAATAAAATATACGCTACAAAATAAATCCAACCATCCAATAAATAACACCAACGTCAACGAGCCAAACGGTTCGTTCCACCAGAAAACACGAACCTAACCCTTCCATTTTCGTCTCGCGTTGATAACGGACGTAAACATTATTCCTCGACGATTCGCGAGAACTCTGCATTCAGACTTCTCGGTGGCGGTCGTAATTTTTGTCGACGCGCAAGAAAGATCAACGAAAGCAAAGAAAAAAGAGAAAGAAAAAAAAAAAAGAAACTCTACGAGGCTAGTGGAAGAACAAATAGAGGGTACGGGGGCAGAGGAACATCGACAGAGGAGAATCGCGACGACAAAAAGGGACAAAAGCAGCTGAGGAAGGGGCGGCGTGTGAAACGGCGCGAAATAAAAGGAAGAACAAACGCAATGCGGGTGGTAGATGTCATTCAATCTCGTTCAGCAACCCCTCGTAGAGCTGAGCAAAAAATATTGTTTGTCATTCGCCAACACTTTTTTTCTTTTTTTCATCCCCCTTCCGAAACCCGCGCCATTCCCAGCCACCCCCTGTGCGGACGTGTCCCTAGTTTTCGACGCCGGCTAAAAAATGGGTTAATGGCTTCTATGGTCGGTCGTGCGTACCCCCTTTGATCCGTGAAACGTCCATGATCGGAGGTTATTAGAGCTTGTTGTTGGCTAACCCCATATTTCGTACTGCGTTGACTTGTTTATTTGATTCGATTTTAATCTTGCGATAGCGAGTGCTGGATGGTTTTGGCTCAGCTGTAGAGAATGTCAAGCTGTAATCGTCGTTTATTTTTTTTTTTTAATTTATTTTTTGAGAACGATTCGAATCGAACATTCCAAATGTGATTCAAGACCAATATTTCAGAAGAATCCGTGATTTTCTTTTTGTTTAACACTAGAACTATCGAGGATTAAAGTAGAGTTATTTTACCAAAGAAATCAAAATGATAGGTATCTTGCAAATTTCTAAAATTTCTATAAGAAATTATAAGTCATTTTGACTTGTTCGGTAGTTCTAGTGTTAAAACGGTGTGGCGGCTCTCCTATACTTCGCTACCAGGGGGACCTACAACACCGACTTTCCCGTAAGTCCTCGAAAATAGTCCTCCAGGCCGTATACCGCGACGCAGTTCCCTTAAGACGCGCGCCGTTTATTTATGTTTATTTATGTGCGAATGAAGAATGTTCTGTCCTTAGTCGAGCCATTACAGTTCTGTTTTTTCTTTTTAGATACTCACTTGGAATTCTTTTTTCTTAAATATATGTAATATTTAGAGGTGAAAGTATGGTCCAAGTTTTCTGCACAGTTGAGCCTCGCGTAATAATGAAATTTGAATTGTTAGAAAAAATTCGCGTCCACTTAAGTTTCGAAGCATCCGATTTCCGAGGGTTAATTTTATTTTATTCTGATTTAATTTAATTTANAAGAACAAACGCAATGCGGGTGGTAGATGTCATTCAATCTCGTTCAGCAACCCCTCGTAGAGCTGAGCAAAAAATATTGTTTGTCATTCGCCAACACTTTTTTTCTTTTTTTCATCCCCCTTCCGAAACCCGCGCCATTCCCAGCCACCCCCTGTGCGGACGTGTCCCTAGTTTTCGACGCCGGCTAAAAAATGGGTTAATGGCTTCTATGGTCGGTCGTGCGTACCCCCTTTGATCCGTGAAACGTCCATGATCGGAGGTTATTAGAGCTTGTTGTTGGCTAACCCCATATTTCGTACTGCGTTGACTTGTTTATTTGATTCGATTTTAATCTTGCGATAGCGAGTGCTGGATGGTTTTGGCTCAGCTGTAGAGAATGTCAAGCTGTAATCGTCGTTTATTTTTTTTTTTAAATTTATTTTTTGAGAACGATTCGAATCGAACATTCCAAATGTGATTCAAGACCAATATTTCAGAAGAATCCGTGATTTTCTTTTTGTTTAACACTAGAACTATCGAGGATTAAAGTAGAGTTATTTGTACCAAAGAAATCAAAATGATAGGTATCTTGCAAATTTCTAAAATTTCTATAAGAAATTATAAGTCATTTCGACTTGTTCGGTAGTTCTAGTGTTAAAACGGTGTGGCGGCTCTCCTATACTTCGCTACCAGGAGGACCTACAACACCGACTTTCCCGTAAGTCCTCGAAAATAGTCCTCCAGGCCGTATACCGCGACGCAGTTCCCTTAAGACGCGCGCCGTTTATTTATGTTTATTTATGTGCGAATGAAGAATGTTCTGTCCTTAGTCGAGCCATTACAGTTCTGTTTTTTCTTTTTAGATACTCACTTGGAATTCTTTTTTCTTAAATATATGTAATATTTAGAGGTGAAAGTATGGTCCAAGTTTTCTGCACAGTTGAGCCTCGCGTAATAATGAAATTTGAATTGTTAGAAAAAATTCGCGTCCACTTAAGTTTCGAAGCATCCGATTTCCGAGGGTTAATTTTATTTTATTCTGATTTAATTTAATTTAATTTAATTTAATTTTGATTTAATTTAATTTAATTTTATTTTATTTTGATTTAATTTAATTTAATTGTATTTGTTGGAGATGACAATCAGTTAAGAGGATGTTGAAGTTACTTAACAGAGGACAAAAGGTCACAGAAATAAATGATAATCTATTTTGTTTTATGTAAAAAGCATTATCCTCTGTTGGACAAATTTATCATTCTATCCTAAGTACACTTAATCATTTCATCGCTTGATCGTTTCAGCCAGATATAACAGTCCGACATTAATTAATCCTAAACTGTTTAATGGGTCGCTTGATTAATATCCAAAGAAAAATTGTAAATATTAACTGGTCGTAGCACCGAGCATAAATTCAGATCATCCTATTTTCATACAACATTTTTTTTCTCCCCTCTTTTGCTCGAAATTCACCTCTTCAAGCTGCAGAATTAACTTTTTGCTATTACACGAGCTTCTCATTCAAAACGAACAGGATTACGCTTTTCTCTGTTTCTGTTTCAAAAATTCTCTCAGCTCGCGTATTCCGTATAAATAAATAATTTTTATAAATTTTACCGTTCTCTCTCCCGTTTGAAACAGGTTTTCCTCTTTTCTTTTTTAACAAATAAAGAGAACTGAGAAAATTCGATTACTCTTTAATCGTAAAATGTAAAAATTTCCAAGCTTTTGTGAAGATTTCTGTGTCTGCGCGTAGAAACTACCGATGGTAAAGCAAACATTATACCAGAAACGATATTGGCGCAACATTGTCGAACGTTTTCCATGAAACACGAGAAACGAAACGCGTCCATTCAACTTCTGCCGGTGGAAGTTGAAAAATCTTGTTTTCGTGCTCTCGTAGTTGGCGTAAAAAAACAGGGATCGGTCGCTAAATGGAAGGTACGCGATGGAAACATCGCTGGATCGCACGAAATTGCTCCAACGGACTCGAATTCTCTTCGTCGATGGTAACAATTAAAGTTTAACAAACAATTAAAGTTTAACAAACATCGAAACCTATTTTATCGATACTATTGACACTGAATCGTCTGCTCGAGCGATAAAAAAAATTAATCAGTATACTTTTAAGTTCGCCAAAAAAATTAATTGAAGGCAATGGTTGAAAAATTAAGTCAAACATTTTTAATTCATGGAAAATTGGATAAAATCGGCAATCAGTAAAAATATACGAAGCTTTGAAAAATACAATTTTGTCAACAAGTTACACGATTTTTGCAACAAGATGTTTGATTAGTCGTGATGTTAAATTCAATCTCAGCATTGCGATTTTTAAGTAATTTTTGCTTCTAACGCAACTCTTTTTGTTCCACAAGATTTATTAAAAACCTATATTCAATTTAGTTGAAACTATTAGTAGAGTAGTCGGTCGAAATTTGATTAGAATTGCTTCGGTGGTTTGGATCGAAATGGGTCACCAAGTTCGAAACTTTCCCATAAACATTTTAGGGTTATGGGTCATCTTAACACGTTACGGGCGGGAGGAAATTTCTTGTCTTTTATATTTCACATCTTGAGAAGGTAAAAATAGCGGAACGACGACGTACGAAAGATTACTTTCCAACGTGATCTTCTTAACTCAAACTTTAAATTATGATCTATCTTTTGAACACGAAATTATTCTTAAAAGTACTTATGTAAGCAACAATTTATTCCGATTC
This sequence comes from Ctenoplectra terminalis, assembly GCA_019453375.1. Taxonomy (NCBI): domain Eukaryota; kingdom Metazoa; phylum Arthropoda; class Insecta; order Hymenoptera; family Apidae; genus Ctenoplectra; species Ctenoplectra terminalis. Next base: position 43,540 of record SMSQ01008445.1, read on the forward strand.
TATTCCTTGGTAAGATTTACAAAAATCAGGTTCCGTCGTCATTCTCAAACTCGCAAATTTCCAATTCCTGAAATTAGCAAGCTCTTAAATTGCCGTATTCTTAAATTTCCAAACTCACAAATACTGAAACTCGCAAGGTTCCAAATTCCCAAATTTCCAATTTCTCAAATTCTCAATCTCTTAAATTTCCGAACTCACAAATTCTCAAACTCGCAAGGTTCCAAATTCCCAAATTTCCAATTTTTCAAATTCTGAATCTCTCAAATTTCCGAACTCGTAAATTTCCAAATCCCTAAATTTCCAATTTCTCAAATTCCAAAGCTCTTAAATTGCCGAACTCTCAGATTACCAAACTCGCAAATCTCCAAATCTCCAAATTTCCAATTTCTCAAATTCTAAAGCTCTTAAATTACCGAACTCTCAGATTTCCAAACTCGCAATCTCCAAATCCCCAAATTTCCAATTTCTCAAATTCTAAAGCTCTTAAATTGCCGAACTCTCAGATTTCCAAACTCGCAATCTCCAAATCCCCAAATTTCCAATTTCTCAAATTCTAAAGCTCTTAAATTGCCGAACTCTCAGATTTCCAAACTCGCAAATCTCCAAATTCCCAAATTCCCAAATTCTCAAATTCTCAATCTCTCGAATCTCCGAACTCACAAACTCTCAAACTCGCAAATTTCCAAACCCCTAAATTTCCAATTTCTCAAATTCTCAATCTCTCATATTTCCAAACTCGCAAATTTTTAAACTCGCAAGTTTCCAAATCCCTAAATTTCCAATTTCTCAAATTCTCAATCTCTCAAACTGCCAAACTCACAAATTTTTAAACCCGTAAATTTCCAAATCCCTAAATTTCCAATTTCTCAAAATTCAAATTCTCAATCTCTCAAATTTCCAATTTCTCAAATTACCAACTTTGCAACTTTGCATTAATCCGCTTCGTTTAATGGAAAGAGTTCCAATTGTCCTACAATTAGTTCCAGCAAGATTTAGTTCCTATTTAGCATTTAGTTCTAGCAAGCACCGTTGACTAAGTATTAAAAATCTCACGCAACCCGGATTCCGTCCCTCAAAAGTGTCTCGTAAAAATTTCCACCCACAAAAAAAAACCCCAAAAAAAAAGAAAAAAAGGAAACGATACATAAATCACCGAAACCGAAAAGAACGAACGCTAAAGCGTCCCACGTCCGGTTCACCGGCACGCTAGATGAGTCAAACGTCTCGGTGGTTCCCAGTCGCTTTATTTTGATCGCGACAGGAGCTGAACAGGCCGGTAAGGGACAACGCTCGATGCCACCGGGTTACCAGAGTATTCGTGTCAAGATCAACGAAGAAGAAACCAACCACCGATGCCGCGGCACGATTCTAGGAACGGCCCCCAGAGGCTCTCGAGGCTCTCCCTCGTGACGGCGCGCATACGTCGCGTGTAAAAATAATTCACGATCTCATAAAGGCAGCCGGGAATGCGCCTCGACGCGCATTTCTTTCGTTGAGCCGATGATTTTCGTGGCACGGTCTCGCCCGTACGAGACGCGAAGCCGACGCGTGTTTCTTCGGTTGTCGCGTGTTCGAACCAGTGACACGAAAAACCAGAGGAAGAGAATAGGGGGCTCGGGCACTGGGTCAACTATTTTATTTTCGGCAATAATTTTGAAACGTTCGGCACGACATCGTAACAGACCGTCCGAACGGCTAGACTGAACGCGTTTTGAACAACTGCCCGAATTGTCTTGGCAGATTTTTCAAGTTTCGAGGCGGAGAATGGTGACTGGCTTTTGTTTTAGGTTTCTGATGTGGAAAAATAATCGAGAAGCTTTATTGGGAGAAGGGTTCGGACGATTTCGATGCTAAATTGGTTTGGAGGTTTTATTTTTCTTTTCTTTTTTTTATTAATGGATGAGGTATAGTTGTTTGTTTGAAACGGAGCGAAAGGTGTATTACAAAATGTAGGAGACGGGTAGGAGAACTTTTATCCGAGTTTTTAGGAGAAAATTATTAATGATACTTTGAAACGCATCGTAGTAAATTTACGAAATTTTATTCTGTTATCTATATTTTGAATAGAAAATTATGAAATACGCCACAGAAGGCATCGCAGTAAATTTAGAAAATTTTATTCTACGTTATCTATATTTTTAATAGAAAATTATGAAATACGCCCCGAAAGGCATCGCAGTAACCTTAGAAAATTTTATTCTACATTTTTCTACACGTTATCTATATTTGTAACAGAAAATTACAGAAAATTCCGCAAAAGAATTAATTTACAGAATTCGTACAAGAAATTAGGAATTATTCATTTCGATCACTTAGGTAATTCCAGTGTTAAAGCTACTTATATTTAAATAGATAATTTCCACCAATTTTCCACATCAGTTTCATATAATTTATCTTTTCCGAAAAGTCAAACGATGTTTCGATACACGGTTTCTAAATTTCGTAGAAATCTCGCTCAGAACCATCGCGTTCCGCGCGTCCCGTCGAGTTGAAAATAGTACAAACGAAACAGGAAACGCAGCGAATATGTCACGTGTATTTCTTACATCCGCATAACCCCCCCGTGACATTACCCTCCCCTGTTTGTGTCAGTGACATGAAAATAAAGAGCTCTCGAGCAAGGTTACGGGCAAAATTTACACACTGGCCCGATCCATTTGTTCCCGTCCTCTCTGATAAATTACACGTACACCGTGAGCATCCTCGAATTAATATTTCGTTTAGTTTCTTCATCGTGTATTTCCATTATTCTGATTAAAACTGTGAAACGAAGAAAAACTCGAGCAACGCTTCGGTGTATCACGGGGATCGCGTAAAAATGTGTCTCTTATTATTAATTTATTAACCCTTCGCGCTTCTAAACTTTCTTTTAACCATCCGGCAGTATATTAACGTATTCTTTCTCTAAAATCGGTAACTTTTCACGAATACGATACATATTCTGTAAGTTTCATGGTTTCTTCACGTTCCCTGAAAATTTTGTGCGAAAATAATTTTCTACGAGAAATGCATTAATTTTTTAAAATACGCATAATTTTGCCCGCCGTACAATTTCGCTCCGAAAGAGCCGGACGGTTAAGTGATAAGTTTCATTTTTCATTTCAGGACCATTGTGAAAATTTAAAATATTCTTTTGGAGAAAGAAATAGAAATTATAAATGTTCTTTTCTCTTTTCTTTAACACTAGAACTACCGGAGTGGTCAAAATGACTGGTTTGCAATTTCCTATATAATTTCTATAAACTTACAATGCTTACAGTGCATTTTCAACAATGTTTTGCTTTTGATTTTTCTTGATTTTTTGATTTTTCTGATTTTTCTGATTTTTCTGATTTTTCTTGATTTTCTGATTTTTCTATAACTAATGTAAATAAATATTTATTTCCCTTGGAATCTATATTTTTTTCAAACACCTGTTATTTTTAATTCTTTGATAGATATAGGTACGCTTTAATCGTCGCTAGTTCTAATGCTAATCAGATTTTAACATTGCATCGAAAGCTTGGTTAGCGACGGGTGTATCTTATAATTGAACAGCTAGATTTCATGCTGCGAATCTCCTTCGGATAGCCAAAAGTAGCGTCTATTTTCTTTATTTTAAAATTAAAAAAAAAATCGAATCGACGAAAATACTGGATTTAATTCAAAATATAATCTCTGAGGAAAATTACACGTGTCGCCGTGGCGGCGCCGGTAAAGTTGAAAGGGTTGGATACGCCACTGATTAAGGCAAATATTTCGAAGAGCTCTGAGAATACTATTACCGCTAACAACGAGTTATGCGTTTCGTTACTTAAATTCTTGGGTACGCAGAGACGCGTATATCTGAACTGGAAGAAATTAAAAAAAANTAACTTTTCACGAATACGATACATATTCTGTAAGTTTCATGGTTTCTTCACGTTCCCTGAAAATTTTGTGCGAAAATAATTTTCTACGAGAAATGCATTAATTTTTTAAAATACGCATAATTTTGCCCGCCGTACAATTTCGCTCCGAAAGAGCCGGACGGTTAAGTGATAAGTTTCATTTTTCATTTCAGGACCATTGTGAAAATTTAAAATATTCTTTTGGAGAAAGAAATAGAAATTATAAATGTTCTTTTCTCTTTTCTTTAACACTAGAACTACCGGAGTGGTCAAAATGACTGGTTTGCAATTTCCTATATAATTTCTATAAACTTACAATGCTTACAGTGCATTTTCAACAATGTTTTGCTTTTGATTTTTCTTGATTTTCTGATTTTTCTGATTTTTCTGATTTTTATAATTTTTCTGTAACTAATGTAAATAAATATTTATTTCCCTTGGATTCTATATTTTTTTCAAACACCTTTTATTTTAAATTCTTTGATAGATATAGGTACGCTTTAATCGTCGCTTTAATCTAGTTCTAATGCTAATCAGATTTTAACATTGCATCGAAAGCTTGGTTAGCGACGGGTGTATCTTATAATTGAACAGCTAGATTTCATGCTGCGAATCTCCTTCGGATAGCCAAAAGTAGCGTCTATTTTCTTTATTTTAAAATTAAAAAAAAAATCGAATCGACGAAAATACTGGATTTAATTCAAAATATAATCTCTGAGGAAAATTACACGTGTCGCCGTGGCGGCGCCGGTAAAGTTGAAAGGGTTGGATACGCCACTGATTAAGGCAAATATTTCGAAGAGCTCTGAGAATACTATTACCGCTAACAACGAGTTATGCGTTTCGTTACTTAAATTCTTGGGTACGCAGAGACGCGTATATCTGAACTGGAAGAAATTAAAAAAAATGAACCAATAATGAAACGACCTAAACTACTGCGGAAAACAAGATTTTCCGCGGCAGCAATCTACATAAAATACCGTCATTATCAATGGGTGAATTCGTACCTCATTTGTGAGTAATTACTTCCGGTCTCCTAAATCGAAAACAGTTCATTATGGAGGGGAATACGCGCTCACAGAAATTAAAGTTTGCTCGAACACTTCACGCTACTCGACCGGTACTTCCTCTATGTGCTCGCGGCTCGTGCAATCCGCGAAGCGATGTTTTCTCTTCGTTTTTCCGCCGGCGACACGGAAGTTCAAGAGGATCAAATGAGAAGAACGAATACGGCGGAAGCGTGTGCCGTGTGAAAAAAAGAAACCAGATTGAAGAAATCATGCGGGAGATAAATGTTTCATTCATGAAGAGCGGTAAACGTCCTACACAACAGAATTTTAATTCTGCATGAATACATCGCTTTATTCGCTTAAACCTCCGCTAAACTGGATTTAACACCGATAAAAAGCCGAAGATGGTAAAAGAACGCAAAATTAAAATTTACTTGAATAGAGTCTGAATTTCTCTCTTCGAATAATGTAAAGTAAATAAATTTATATCGACGGGAAAAATAAATCCGATGAATAACACTGAAACTACGGACGATTAACTACGGACACACTCGAAGTTAAGAAATCAGAATGATTCGATAGCTGTTTGAAAAAAAAAAAGATATACCCTGCGAGAGAAATAAATCTTTGCTCGTATTGTTTGCAGAAAATGGTAAAACAAATCGCGAAAGAAATAACGAAAAATGTGAACGAAATATGAGGAATTACCAGTTTGATTCGACTGTTAAACAGTCATAATTGCCAACAGAATTAAAGAACGGACAGGAGTTTCTAAAATAAATAGAATCTAGATTAAAAGGGGAATGCCTGTTCTAGATTTGTGGAAAGCGTTGATTGACGAATAAATGAGTAACGAGGAAAAAAGAACGAATTAAATGGTAACAAAGTATTGATCGCAACGAATTCACGAATTTTTAAAACCTCGACATACGCCGACGAACCAATCCATCCGTTTTACCGACCATTTCCGATGAATAAACGCTTCGATTCTAAACTATGCTTTGTATACTAACAACTGTACTAAACCGCATACTGTACGAATACGCATCGTTCAGCGTATTACAGAATTTATTAAAAATTTCTCTCAGAGGGTTCATTTCATGGAAAACAATTTCTCTGTTATTGTAACAGGAAACTTTTCCTAAGTGCCTGGCGCGATACATTTTCGAGGAACGCTCGGAAATAATACAATTTGTTTATTACACAAAAAGTGTAATAAATCCTTTCGATCTTTTGCATCGAACAGTAATCCAGCAATATCGATTAAATCTGTTATTTCTTGAAAATAGAATTGGTTGTCGAAGAATTCGGTTGGTGTTCCACGATACAAGGAAATGATTCAACGATGATCCAAAAGACGAGGTGGCAGAGAGTGGAAGAGCGAGGAGGAGAGGACAACTTTAAGAATAGAAATTGAAGCCCAAGTGGATTAACCCGGATACCGACCAGACACATCCATCGTTTGCTATTCAAAATAAACCTTGGACCGACGATAGGATCAAACTGCGATCCATTTGAAAGAATTTACATATTTTAACCGGTGAAAAGGAAAAAAAAAAAAGAAGCATTCTCCCATTATTCCGGTGCGGACAATTCTCGTAAATCAATCGTATTCCTTATGCAACGACAATCCCTGATTTTAATCCTGTTAAATTTTCTGTTCGCCTCTCGATGCTTTTTTTCGTACACTGTTTTTCTTTTCGAATTGAACACAGAACGTGTAAAATATTTTTACGGGGAATAAAAAGTAAAATTTTGTGGTAAAGTATTTTAGAGAAGTGTTAGGAAAAATGGTTGGTTTATAAAAAGAGAAGTGTGCGATGGAAAATTTTCTAAGGATCAGTTTGGCATATATTTTAGAATTATTATTATAGAATAATAATTATTATTATTGCATATATTTAGGAATAAATATTATTATAACATATATTTAAGAATAATTATTATTATAACATATATTTAAGAATAATTATTATTATAGCATATATTTAAGAATAATTATTATTATAGCATATACTTAAGAATAATTATTATTAAAGCATATATTTAAGAATAATTATTATTATAGCATATATTTAAGAATAATAATTATTATAGCATATATTTAAGAATAATTATTATTGAACCATATATTTAAGAATAATAATTATTATAACATATATTTTAGAAAAATATCACGAATCACTATTGTTTGTATAAAAAAAAAAAGTGTTATAGAAAATTTTGTGAAAACCAATTTAATTGGAAAGTTAACTTTTTTGGCAACTATAGGAAATCTATGTTAATCCATGCAACACTCAAACGAACGAAAGATGAATAAAACAAAAGATTCTATATTATAAAAGAAAAATTACTTTTTTTCTGGAACATTACATCGTAAATAATAGAATGAAAATGTTTTAATAAAAAATTACCACGGTATGGTGATTTGAATTCACGGAACGATGTATCTTCGCGTGACGCGACGAATATTAATATCAAGGATCGAAAAGTGCTGTAACGATCCATTAAGCCAGGTTCGATAAGGAATATACGAAGAGCCATACGTTAATGCGACTTTTGCATGAGAACGACAAGCCTCCAAGTTTAAACATAGTTCGTAAGATTTTATATTTGGAGCAAGTCGATACTGGAAATCGATACTATTAAGAAAAAAATTCGTAACATCGCGTATAAACCTCCGACCTTTGCATATGCCATTCCGATGTGTATCAATCAACTGTACGAGATAGCAAGAGGTCATCGATAAAATTAGCCAACGCGTGATCGACTAAGATTTATTTTTTGTGTCAAAAAAAATTATATCACTCCACTCTGAAAAACCTAACCAACTAATTTACCGATCCAATAATTGGATTCGAATCATGCTCAGATTACGTGGATGCTCGATCTAAAAACGGGATCTTGGCGTGATGAAATTTTCTAAGAAAGCTTACGTCACTGTAAATAGTTTTCTTTTTTTCCGCAGAGATCTTGTTTACAAAAAAATTTTCTTCGTAAAGAAATTTTGTTTACCAAAGAATGCTGTTTAAAAAGAAATTTTTCTGTACCAAGGAACGTTCATTGTAAAAAATTTGTCTGGCATAGAAACTTTCTTCATATAACTGTTTCACCGTGAAGATATTTTCTTTGTAAAGAAATTAGTTTTTTTTTTTTTTACCATTTTTACTTGCTGGATAATAGAGATGATGTGAAATTAAGTAGTTCCCTGCTTAATATTAAAATTCAAGGAACTACAAAATGAAATATTCAGTGCGGAAAAAATCGAAAATTAGTTTCCCTTTTTTTTTCTCTTTTTTAGGTAAGTTAAATAGCAAATAATTAAAATTTTCTACAGCACTTAGCGCNAGGCGGAAAAAATCGAAAATTAGTTTCCCTTTTTTTTTCTCTTTTTCAGGTAAGTTAAATAGCAAATAATTAAAAATTTCTACAGCACTTAGCGCGGCTCTTTAACCGTTAAGATTAATTTTAATTTTGAGGGAAATTAAGGAAGAAAAATTGTGCGGAGAATTAAAGAATTTAATATTTCACCATGCGGTAGACGAATATATCGAAAAGAAAGAAAAAAAAGAGAAAAAAAAAGAAAAAAAACAGGAAGCTGTGAAATGTAAAGTAGAACAAGTACCACAGCAACAGAAACCACCAATTAGGTCGTCGAATGAGGTCGCACAGTGTGTGTAGTATCCCTTGGATAAATCATTTTTTGTTTAAAAAAAAAAAGAGTGACAAGAAAAAAGCGAGATCACGTTGGAATCACGTTCGCAAATACAACACGAGGTGAATTTGAGGAAAGGAAGACGATCCTTTAATTTTAGAACGCGAACGTCACTTTTGTATCGTGAAATGTATGGGCCTGTCGAAAAAAAGACTTTGAGCTACTTGATGACTAATTTACACGTACCGGATTCTGTAACTTTGAAATATCAGCGAAAGAAAAATTATTCGGGACATTAATTTCCCTTCGTACAAACGATAAACCTTAAATTTGATTATCCCCAGAAAAAATGTCCATCTTCGTCTATTAAAATTTAATTTCAAGCTTTTTTTGTAAATTTACCACAAGAAAAAATTGCCAAAATTCGCCGGTAATTTTGTTCAAGAATTCCCGTGAATTCTTAAGAATATCAGGGATTTAAATCTTTCGAGAACGCGAAGAAAGATAGGAACACAAAAATAGCTGAATAAATAAATTAAGAATCTCTAAAAATAAAGGCAACAACTCCGGGATAAAAAAAAAATTCTCGGACAAGAATTCTTAAAGATTGTTAAAAAAAAAAAAAATTTAACGCAAGCGTATTCTCGATAATCGTACATGACGAATTTTTAAAAAAAGAATCGATGCCTGGTGTTTTTGAGCGTGTTTCGCGGAAAGTTCCCGCTGATAGAGTTGGTAAAGCATACCGACTCGATGAATACAAAGTAATCACAGACAGCGTGTGAACACAGAATACGAATACAACTTTTCGTTAGAAAGTTACAATACTAAATGTGTTTGCATCCAGTAGTCTGCCTCCCACCAGAAACAGGTAACTACGTAATGCATACTGAACGGTACGTATGCATCTCGAAATGAAATACAGCGTTATAAAGCAGTCCTGTAGGAGGAACGGACGTGTCAGGATCAAACTGTGATATAATATTTCTGTCTAATGTAATTATCATGCGGAAAAAGCACTGACCAGAATAAAATACAGCTGCTGTAGAAATTTCTGATAAGTATTAAAATTTCTGCATAAATTTTAAAAACTTTTCTTTTGCACTTAGTCGCTAATAACGCAACTTACAACTTGCTAGTGGGTGACGCGACTTGAAATAAACAATTCAAAAAATATATATTATTAGGTATGTGCGTCTACGAAGAAGAGGATATATTTGTTTCTCGGAAAATACGGAAAATAGCTAAGTAAAAGGTGTTTGACAATATGCATAATAGAAGGGAGACAAAGATTTATCTAGATAGATAGAAAATTATGGAAAGTCCTCTGGAACGTGTTGCAGCAAATTTAGAAAATTTTGTTCCGTGTTTCTCTATATTTTATGTATATTTTTAATAGAGAATTATGGAAAGCGCCCTCAAAAGGCAGCACAGTAAATTTAGAAAACTTTATTCCATATTTTTCTACATTTTATTCCATGTTTTTCAATATTTTATTCCATACTTTTCTACATTTTACTTCATATTTTTCTGCGTTTTGCTCCATATTTTTAATAGAAAATTACAAAAAAATCCCCAAAAGACACCTTAATAAATTCCTACAATTTTTATGAGAAATTACAAGCTGGTCGTTTGACCGCTTTGTTAGTTCCACTGTTAAAAAAAAAAAAGAAATCATAAAAAGTGGTTCCTGCACGGTCCATCACAGTGACCGTTCGTAAATAAAGCCAGATTTAACGCTAAACCCACCAAAACGGTAAAAATGACAAATACGTAATTTGTCACAGAGACTTTGTAACTTTCCTACAAGTCCAGATTCTAAAATTTGTGGGAAATTGAATAAAATAGTCCGCGATGTATAAGAATCTGCAAAAATTAAAAATTACAATTTTGGTAGAAGGTAGACTCGCCCGATTTTTGTAGCAGGACCTTAAATTTAATGTTCGCGGCAAGGAAATCGGACGCAGAGATCCTCGCGAGGACCTAACACACGGTTTGTATGCTTTATTGATCCGAACACTCGATTAAACCGAAGGATTGGAACGTGATTTGCAATGGCTGGATATCGGCGGCCACCGGAACACATTCGCGGCGAGAAATACGTCGGCAAGCTTTCGAATCCTTGCTGATTAAGCCCGACGCTTTTTGGGCAGAACCGAGGCAAAAGTGATAAAGCATGGAACTTATGCCACGGCTTAACTCCTCCGCTCTGCTAATCTCTGAATCCGGTTTCGATCCACCCACCCACTCGTTTTCTATTATTCACTCGCATACCAGGATATCCTGTTTAATCCTGTTAACCCCGAAACCAACGATTTTTCATCGGGACAACGTCCAATCGCGAAGGTTCCACGGAGAAATTTGTTGAAATTGGAAACGAAAACGACGAAGAGTAATAATAACGAAGCGTTTCTTTTATGCGGACCGTTGAATGGATTCTGTAAATCCATACCGACGTGACAAATGAGCAAAGATAAATCGGTGGTTCATATTTATAGTGGCGCGAGTTAAAAAAAAAAAAGAAAGTAAGCTTTAGGGGAGAGGATTTTTAATATTAGATTTTTTAACATGCTAAATACGGATCTTATTAATGTAATTATTAACCATTTGCGTTCCTGTAGTTTTTTTTAAGTTTTTTAAGCTTACATTTTTGGAAATATTAAATACAGACATTATTAATATAATTATCAACCCTTTACACTCCTAAAATATTTTATATTTCAAAGGACTATTGTGAAAACTTAAAGTATCGTTTTGAAACGAGAAAAGAAATTATAAACGTTCACAATGTTATTCATTCGGTTAATCTGCTTTGTCTTAAAATAAAAAAAAAAATTGAATCGACGAAAATAGAAAATTTAACTCAAAACATAATAATCCCTAACCCTCTTAAGGAAATTACACGTGTCACCGTAGCAACGCCAGTGGAGTCCAAAGAGTTAATTAATTATCGTGGTTTTCTGATAAATACACTAAAAATAGAAACGTGATAAAATTCTTGTATTTAATAAAAGCAAATTTGAATTTATTTTTGAAGTTCTTAATAACCGCCAAGATTTCATGGAGAGATTCGTGAAAATTGGTCAGGAACGACGAAGAATAATGGAATATCCGTTTATTCATTACAGGTCGTTTCGCAAAGAATTAATCCTCGGGTTGTTGTCGAAAAAAGTTAGTCTTCAAGCAGAAACTTGGCCGAGTGATTTAGGAAAGGAAATGTGACGCTCGAGTTGAACTTTTTATGAAGAATCTTGTGAAATTAACGGAGGAAACAAAGTGCTCCGGTGGTGAGGTATTTAGCGGAGATACTCCTGAATAATTTATACAAGTATCAAGTTCAGTTTATCTTATAGAAACTTGTTAGAGGAATTAATCAAACTGCGGAGACATTTTCGTGTCCGTCTCAACATTCTCCCACCAATATTCCCGAAAATATTTCACGCTTAACTAACAAATAACACACTTCGTTTCCCCTTTTAAACGCACAGCAATTAAACAATAACAATGAAAAAAAAAAAAAAAATCGTACAACGTTAAAATCTCCACACTCTTAACAATCTCGCAAACAATTTAAATCATTCACGATCAAACACTGTCCGACCCCTCAAAACCGTTCAATAATAAAAAAAGCAAAGCTACCCTTCGAAACCGCCTAACGATTAAAAAAAAAAGAATAAATAAAATCCAATCCGTGGGGAAAAAAAAATCGAGCAATTTTTTTCGTCACACTAATTAAAGGCACGAAAAAAAAAA
>SMSQ01008456.1:0-38682 GCA_019453375.1 Ctenoplectra terminalis
TAGGGTTAATATTAATATTAACCCTTTGCACTCGATGTTTTTTTTCACTCATATTACCAGCAACTCGAAGATTCAAATGTTGTGGTATATAAGAAAACAAAAAACTATAACATTATTACATTTTGTAATCGTCCAACGTGCGATACCTCTTGGTACGAACTAAATATTATTTGCATTGTCTCCATAGCGGAGCCCTCGAGTTTGAAGACAAATTTTAAATGGCTCCGCTCCGGAGCCCTCGAGTGCAAAGGGTTCATCATCCCGTTCCTACACCAAGACGTATCAACAGCCTTCAAGATCCTGAAACGTCAACAAACCTCCTTCGCGGCCACATATCCACCCCAAAAAGAGGAAAACCCTTGCACCACCATTGCACGGTGGTGCAAGGGCCCGTCGGTCCCACGGATCACGAGATTTCCGTAATCGGAGAAGTAACGGGTCAGCGCGAGCAGACGAGGGGAAAGGGAAGAAAAAATGGCGTCCTGAGCGGCGGAACGCTTTGAGCTGTCCGACCATTGGACAGACAAATAAACGGGCCAAGCGGAGGAAGCCCGAATGCGAATTGTAATACAGGATGCTGGGAGGGGTGCAGAGGGCGAGAGCAGCCAGCCGACAGGTCAAAATGGATTGTTATTGGCCGAGGATTCAACCCTCGGGCCCCGCCACTCGTATGATATGCTAACGAGCGCGTGAACGTTCCGGGGGATGAAACCCTTTGCGCGAAGGGGTTGGAAGGGCGGCCGAAAATCCAATCCCTTGGCGTATCTACCGGCATCGAGGAAGCCGTACCGCGAACGATTCTGTTCCACCTTTGCAGTTACGATTCTGATCATTCGTCGAAGTCGAGTTGGGTTTCGGAGCCACATGTAGTACGGCTGCTTTTGTTTCTTCTTACCTTACGAATCGGTTAGCTTGGAGGTAGGAATATATGACAGATCGTGATGAATTTGAGGTTCAATGGAAGTTCTGTGGAAACACTCTTTGTGCTTTCTATGATTCTGTTCGTAAGATAGAACGGTTTTGTCCAGTAATGTCTTTTTTATTCAAATGTACTTCGCGCGCAAACTTTTGTTTCGAAACAAGTCTTTGTGCATTCTCGAGGAAGAGATATTTGTACGATCGAAGTTCTTTTATCAATGGATTTAATAAAATTCAGGCGTATTGCCGATAACTGTGTAGCACAAAATTGTAATTCAGCTTTTATGAAACGTCACATTGTATGGAATCACATTATGCGGAACAGAATAGCAGACCGCTAGTTTCGTTCCAGAACGTGACACAGATGCACCATTTTGCCTTTGTTGGTATTGGAAACTTCGGTTTTGTTAAAAAGAGTAATAATGGAATATTTCGCAAAATGTAAAGCTTCGCTGCTGATCATACGCGTTTCTAAAATCGCATGAATTTTGAAAAAAAGAATTAATAACTTGGAATTAACTTAAACATCCTTTTAGTATAAATATCTATGAAAACAAAATAGATTGTTGTTAATGTTTAAAGAGTTATTTAATTTTGAGTTATTAAATTCATTTGATTTTGTAATTTTTTAGAAGCAATTCTTTAACCGTATTAAAAAACAATCGTGTTAATACGACTACTATGTTGTAGACAAAAAAAGACTTGAACAGAATATTCAAAAAAATTGTACCAACTTTTAAGGATATATAGCACTTGTTAAAATAAATAAAAAATGTTTAACAATGATAGACCTAAAACCGATTTATTTCCGCATTATAAGGTTCGTTAGTTTATTCATCTTCATCTGTGATTCCATATAAAATACACGATACACAGTACCCTGTCTTATATGATACAGAAATTAAAGCAAAAAGTAGAAAAGTATTGCAATATACAGCGAGAAAAAAATTTTTAATTTTCGAACCTGTGCAACAATTTCTAAGACCATTTGATCTCTGATAACTTGGAAACAACCAACGCTTGCACAAATATTTATAAACCACTTTTTGCTTATTTTATTGCACCGTGTGACACATCGTTTTTCGAATACCCTACGTACATATATTTTTCACCAGCCTCGTTTCAGTCGCGTCCTTTAAATTTACAACGCGTCCTCACTTAGCGTTAGAAAGTATTCGCGTCAAACGGGTGTAACGTGACGAAACAACGATCGAAACAAGACTTGGAATCAGCTCGAAGCAGTCCTTGCGCCTCGAAGAGATCGTCGAACGCGATTTGGCTCGGATCCAAGGTCAAACGGATTCAGATATTTCCAGGCAACCGTTCCCCGCTTATCAGCACGGTGAGCGCGATATACGATAAGCTTATGCCCCCCAAATCACCTGTAAAATATCATAATTGTCCGGCGGCGGCGTAAAATCTTGATTGGCGACCGCGAGCGGCGTCGTCGAGTTTAATGCCGTGACTTTACAACAGCACTGAGTCACTTAACACCGACCAGTTGAATTGCCACCGCATTTCTGGAGATAGCCATGGTGGTTTCGAGCGAAAGTTCCACAACGTTGAGGGAGACGTCGCGCAGTGGCGATTCCTTATCTCTAAGCGGCCGAGACATCCAATTTTTTTAATGTAACGCAGCATCTTTGTGTTTCCCTTGCAATAAAAGGGAACTCAAGGGAATAGAGTCACTTTCGATGGTGTGAAGTTGTTCGATGTTGCACGGTATTAAAGACGATTAGAAATATACCTACGTAGGTATCGCGTATTTTTGTAATTTAGGATAGACCGAGGCGAATCGGATCGAAATAAAAATTCGGTCGAAAGATTTTTAAGTTGAAACATTTTTTTATTATCGATGTTTGAATTAAATTGGTATTAATTACGAATTTATAATAAAAAGTTAACTTTCTAAATTTCGACTATTATTGTTTTACTATCAAAAGAAAATGATTCGATTCGCCTCGGTTTACTCTATTGCAGTTACAATAGGTATTAGTATTTTTTTGAGAACAGGAGGAGGTGAAAAGTAAAAGCAAATTTGTGGAAAATGCTAATTGAAATCGCTTTAACCCTTTCGCTACGAAGAGCGTATATATATCAATCGCATGACAAAGCAAACGTGCAAAAAGTCCACGACAAGCAGCTCATAGTTATTGTGTATCGTACGAATGGCTATTAAGTGTTTCGACCTTACGACGAGCGTCAAGACAGAAACGTACGGTCTCCTAGTGGGTTAGCAGGCTACGATTTGTTCAAATCTAACCACTAACATCCTCCTCCGTGCACATTTTATCTTTCGATTGAGTTATTTCATTGAAATACAAGCAATTCTTTAAATCAATATTTCCGGACTTGGAGAAATAATCTAATAAATATTTTATTTAGAAGTAGAACCTTCTCTTCGACGATAGTTTTTGAAAATGAAGCGATCATTTGACAAAAGCGTGCATAGACGTTTTCTGTACCATAGAATTATTTATATTTTTATTTACATATGATCTACCGTCATTCATTAAACAATACACTTAAATTTTGCTATGTATATTTTTATTATATCAGCAAAAACTGTATAGATTAGTTTACCAAGAGCTCTTTCAATTCCGAGAGCACCGTAGCGAAAGTGTTAATACTAGAACTATCAACGACTAAAAGAATATTTGTATCAAAATAATAAAATGATAGATACAGTGCGATGGAAGTGAACCTTTGTTCATATTTTTTACAGAAAATCACGAAAAATTTCCGAACATGCATCGTTGTAGATTTATAAAAATTTTACGAGAAACTACGAACTGGTCATTTTGATCACTTTGATAGTTTTGCTGTTAAAACATCACATCATTTCACTCACTTTTTAACTAAATACATTAAATTGATAAAGTTAAGTACTCCAATATCAAAATTATATTCGACTTTATTTCTGTATAAATATCTAGGTTACATTCGGGAAAACTACGAATTAAGTATTATATTATAACATTGCATCACGAAATTGACGTTCAGTTTGGCAGCCTACGGACGTGTTATGATATTTCAAAAAATAATGGTGCATTTCAAATTTTTAGATCATCGAGACAATGCGAACAATTGAAACAAAAGTAAATAAAAAATATATTATCGTACATAGCAAGGAAATACTTTCAAACAACGTATCGATACTTGTTTTATCTTCACGCTAGAATTACCAAAATGATCAAAATGACCAATTCCCAATATCTTATAGAAAGTTTATAAATTAAGAATGATGTCTTTACGAAGATTTTTCGTGTTCCGTTAAAAATATAGATAAAGGTTCTTCTTCATAGCAACATAAAATACAAACCTTTCATTTTCATTTCTATAGTAAAAATAAGTACGCTCTAATCGCCGGTAGCTCTAGCGTTAATAGACGGTTAAAAACTAACAAAACAAGCTAACCGAAACGATATTTCCTCCAACGCTCCAATATATTCACAATTATTTTATCCAACAAAAGTTCACGTTACACCACCATTGTTACTTTCAAACGATTATAATCTTCACCAAGGACTTCGCAAAATTTCCAGTCAATTTGCAACACGCTTCTCTACCCATATAAAATATTCCATTCATCTTTGCTCGATCAGGCGAAAGCACCACCGATTCGATCAACGGTCAGAGCAAGACGGACAGAACAATAACCCCTCGGGATCGACTCACCCCCACCTCCCGCTCTTCTTAATCCACTCATATACGACATAACCGGCTCCAGAAGCGGAGTATAACAAGCTTCGAATGTCTGTTCTGTAACGAGTGCCGAATTAAACAGCGGCCGAGGGCCCCGAAGAATCTTTGTCGACGGTCCCCGAGAAGGGGCGCGATCAGATAATGCGGCCGATCGCTCCCTCCCCCCACTCTGAAAGAGGGTACGCGGCGATGGTGGGGGTTTGAGGGGGGTCTGACTCAGGATTGACAGGATGTCGCGGTAACTCTGTGTTTACACACCGGTTTTCGCCAGGATGCACCGATATTGGGCGCGTTTCACGTTCGAGGGCACCCCATATTATCCCCATTATTAGCCGGGCCTCCTTTTTGTCGTTTTAAAATGTAATACGTTTTTGGCCCCCGGGGCCGTCGCCGTGTCGCGATCGCTTTTCCCCATTCGAGCTTTCTGTGCCGGAAAATTTGTCGTTCCCGGTGTCGTGTCCTCGGTTCGCCGGGGCAGGTTCTCGTGTCCTCTGCGCGTACAGGATTACCTTGGCAAACAACAGCCAGGACAATGAGCCTTGGAGAGAGTTTGAATGGAGCCGCTGCGCGCTGCCTGTCCGACCGGGGAGAGGAAGGGGGCTGGATCCAGCTAAAATTGTCATCTACGGGGTATCCGACGTTTTTGCTTGTCATACCGCGGGGGTATCGAATTTTCTCTTCGTCCTGTCGCATGGTCCTCCCTCTAAGGAGGAACTTCGCTCGGTTTCGTGGCAGAAACGGGGGAAGGGGCAGGGAAGGATAAAAAGGACAGGGGTTGGAAATGGTGATTTAGGTTTTGGGATGATTCCGGGAGGGGCGGGCTTTGAGCTTTGTCTTTATTCCTTTTCGTCGAGGATCGCAGGATACGCGCGTGTGCGTGCGCGCGTATCGAGGGAGGAGATGTTTATTTATGAAGGAAGGATATGTACGTTTTCTGAAGGTTGATTGCCATTGTGCGAGCATATGTTATTGTATATGAGTTCTGAGAAAAAAAGCGATTGCTCCGGGCTACTTGTAAGTTTGAAGAAGGCTCGTATAAGCCGGGTAATCATTGTTGCTTGACATCAAGAGTACTGTACGTGTAAACTACCGCTCATAAATATTTACTCGCGCAATGTTTTTTGCTTTGTTCGTAAATGTGGAAAATTAGAAGAAAGAAACTGTTCTTGTTTAACCAGGTTGTGGTGACCTCTATGAAAAGTGTGTACTCCTAAATAATGTCACGAAAACGAAGCGATGACGATGTGTAGCTGTTATAATCGAACGATTGTTTCATTTTTTTTATAAAATTAATAATTTTGTTATTAACACATTGACGACGGGACCTTATTTCTGTAAAACTTACTAGGGAATAAAGTTACGATCGAATAAATTCTTGATTATGTACATTCGAGAATAAATTGTATTCTAAACATAGCTCTTAATTTAAAATTTGAACCGAACGAATAACTTTTTAAAAGCAACCTTTCATATATCGTCGTTTCCTATTCTCACCTTTTCAAGATCTGAAATACAAAACACGAGAAATCTCGTCACCCGTCCTCAATGTGTTAAGACTTATTTATTTACTTAACTCAAACATATATAATATTTTAATGAAAAATAGAAAAGTGATTAGTTTGGAGTTTAATCTGCTGTTGTGGAATGATATTCAATAAAGCAAGGTATAATACACAAATACACTTCGCAAGTCGAACACAAAATATTAAGAAAGGAAATACAACTACTTTGTTCACGCTGTATACAATTTTTTCATAATAATTATTTATATCTTTTTTATTTGTTCGTTTTATTTCGTCTTGGTCACCAAATCTTTTAAACATCTTGACAAATATATTTTGGTTTTCACTAAAATTGCAAGTTAAATTGCAAGTGGTAACTATTAGGTTGTCCCAAAAGTTTCTTTCGTTTTATTAATAAGTAANTCTGTTGTGGAATGATATTCAATAAAGCAAGGTATAATACACAAATACACTTCGCAAGTCGAACACAAAATATTAAGAAAGGAAATACAACAACTACTTTGTTCACGCTGTATACAATTTTTTCATAATAATTATTTATATCTTTTTTATTTGTTCGTTTTATTTCGTCTTGGTCACCAAATCTTTTAAACATCTTGACAAATATATTTTGGTTTTCACTAAAATTGCAAGTTAAATTGCAAGTGGTAACTATTAGGTTGTCCCAAAAGTTTCTTTCGTTTTATTAATAAGTAATGGATACATAATATTTTATGTTTTACGATATATTATTATTTTATACAAAATGCATTTTGCGCTATTTTTCCCTCCATCTCTCGTTTAACAAATAAGGCTGAATGTTTATTTAAACAGTTCGACTAGACGAAAGCATTGCGTGAAGGTAACGGAAGGAACTTTCGGGACAATCTAATACTTTTACTGCATGACGAGTGTACTCGTCAACCATAGCTAACTGGTTAAAATAATCATATATGTATAGCAGTAAATTTGTAATGTTTTTAAATAAAGCATCTGTTTTATATTCATCTATTGCCATGGTAGACATGTTTTCGATGGGTGAATAAATGCTCATGACTGGTAATATATGTTGAAAGAAGCGGGTAATATTTCATGATAATTGCATATCTTCAAAGAGTAATTCAGTTTCTGAGAAAATAAAAGTATGGACAAAGGGAGTACAGTCTTTGCACACTATTCTTTTTATTTATTATTTTGGAATTCATATGGTAATTGGTTAGATTCAAACGTATTCTATTGCCTAAAAATATTTTAATTTAATAGCAAAAAATGAAGAAAATAAAACGTAGAACTTAACCGAGAATATAATTGAAAAGAATTATTAATTAAATTGGTGTATTAATTATTCAAATCCGTCTTTAAAAATGAAAAAGGAAATTGTTTGGTGGTTATGAAACATAGATGTACACGCGAATTAAAAGAAATAAGCATGTAAATATCTTGCTACAAAGTAGGCATGTAGTAAAAAAAAGTTGATCATTTTCGAATTGTACGCATTCGTCCGAAAATAAAATTAATACACACGTGTCAGTAAGATATGATAAGTACTTACGTTTTAGAATGTACAGCGTGCACATTCTGAGATTGTGCGTCACGATAGTTACAAAAATAAATTAGCATTAATAGAAACTTATATATAACTCTACAAAATTGGCTGTTGTTTTCATTGAATGTATCTATACATATATGCGTGTTATGATAGCGTTTGTGTACATCTACTGTAAGACGTTGTACCTGTAGATATAGTTAAACAGTTGTTCTCCATTTTTGACTAATTGTAAGAAACAGATTCAATGCATTATAGAAATATTAGCTGTTAAAATCCCATCTACAGAATTTGATTACTGTCATTATTTTTCATAAGCAATACTTATAACTAATTTTTCAAAGAGAAAGAAAAATCTTTTTCTTTTTTTATCCAAATTGTAATTGAATGAAAATGAAAATGAAAATGAAATGATAATGAAATTGTAATTCGTTATCAATAATAGTTCGTGATATTTTTATTTCAAGCTTTATGACTTATGTTACTTTTGTACTAAATGATTATAGAAATGTTAGCTGTCAAAATCCCATCCACAGAATTTAATTACTACCATTATTTTTCATAAGCAATAACTCATAACTAACTTTTCAAAGAGAAAGAAAACTCTTTTTCTTTTTTTATCAAAATTGTAATTTAATGAAAATGAAAGTGAAATGATAATGAAATTGTAATTCGCTCTCAATAATAGTTCGTGATATTTAATTCCAAGCTAAAATAAAATATAATGTATAATAAGAATAAAATAAGTATCAAAAAAACTTGAATATAAATTTAAAAAACCATACATAAATCTACAATTTCAAACCGGCCATAGACCATAATATTTATAATATAAAAGACGTTTTCTTATTTTAAATGTGCTGCTACTTATTAGTGTTCAGTCAATGGCGATTTTTGTATCGTTTCATAAAATTCAAAGCCTTTGATAAGAATATAGTTATGTAACTATCTTATATCTTCTATTTTAAATCTATCGATTGGAATTTTATTTTATTTTGAAGATATGATAAAATTGTAGGAAAATTTACTATATTCGTAGATGATTTATACTTTCGCGGACATCAAATGTATCTATTGTAAACCACTTTGTAGATCACTATTTCTATATGTGGTTTTTACTATTTTCATACTTATTTAACGTATTTAAACGTAAACAATTAAAAAAAAAAGAACTGATTTATGTTGTAACTAATCTCACCGATTTAATTATCTATTGCACAACTAAAATTACAACATATTTTTCCTACAATCTGTACTAAAAATTTTTATTCGTTTTTAGATTCCATTTCTGAAATGTTCGCTAATTTTCTTAATATTTATTTTACCTACTTAATATTTATTTCATTCTCGCTACTTTTTCCAAATAGAACAAGGCATCAAAGTTGCATACAATTTCGTACAAATTTCGTTCCCTCAACATACTTTTAAAACGTTTTTCCTCCAAAAAGAAATTTTTACCCAACCTTGTGCAGAATTGTTCCAATATTCACAACTTTCTTGAAATCTCGCATCGGTAGGGACGAATCTGTTTGCCTCGGCTCATGCAAGACACCATAAAGCGTCCAATCTGATGCAAGAATCGGTCGTTCGTTTAACAAGAAAGTCAGTCAGAGCCTGTGTGTCATTACCAGGACGCGAAAACGTATCCCGGACAGAACGCACTATTTCACGTCGCGCGGCTGAATCGTTTCCATCGGGTAATGAGAAAAATCGGGCCGATCGGTTGGCCGCATTCGTTAGCTCACCGTTCCTTTTCAATTTATAATCTTCGCGATTATTTACCGGCGCGTCATCTCGTTTAATTGAGTTGCCGGGCCCCGAAGCCGATGCGAAACCTGGTCGCCGTGATTTACATGTCTCCCGCGATCGATCGCCTCCATAATCTATAATTGACCGCGGCGCGCGCTGATCGATGCCAGATACCGCCGGTTTTACGCAACGCACGGATCTTTCAGAAGCAACGTGTATAAAATTTCATTCTCTTTTTCCCTTCCTTTCTTAAATATGTTGGAAGATATACAGATGTAAGAACGGAGCGGATACGATAGAAATGTTCCAATTTCGAAGTAGTTTCTATCATCGCGTGGCGTAACGTGATTTTGATGTAGCGCAAAATTGACCGTTAATGGATTCGAGAGAGCGGGACAGAAAAATAATTCGTGTTTGAACGGCGGCATGATTCAGACGATTAATTGGGCAATCGATACAGTGTGTTTGGTTCGAGAAAATGCATGAATCATTCTTTGCAGCGTGAAGACGCTAAGGTGTTCTGATTTTTAACTTTACTACTGTTCTAGAGTCTTTTTTTTTATTTGATCACGTTTTCGTTTTATTGAATCATTTTGTTACTTTTAAAGACATAATTTTTTCAAGTCGTCAACTTGTCACCTACCAAGCCAAGAATATATAAGTGGGTACTAATTAGCCACCAAAATTTTTGAAGAGAATCATATTTAAAATTGTAACACGAATAAAGAGTGATTAGAAGTATGCGCAAAAATGTAAACTGTAATGAATCTAAATATATTACAGTCGCAGTAAATATAAAAGAAATACGCTATTAAATCACCATAAACAATGTGTATATTAATATAAATACAATAAAAAGAACAAAATCTTCTTCTCTAAGTATTATACCGAATTTGTATTTTCGTAAAGCTGCTCTAATAATCCAATAAAACAATTAGCATAAAACCGCTTAGCGCCCGAATCTCTACGTCATGGGGATCATACTTTGGTGCATAGTAACATTTATTATTTATTTAATGCATTTCGTGACAGAACAACCAAAAATAAAAAAAGTGAAACAGTTCATGTTATTGTTCGATTCATACTAATAAAAATTTCTAATTTTTTAATTTATAATTTTGTAATAAAAATTTGTAATTTTTTAATTTTTATTAGTATGAATCGAACAATACATAAAATGTTTCACTTTTTTTATTTTTGGTTGTTCCAAAAGTATAGTCCGTATGACGTAAAGATTCCGGCGTCAAGCGGTTAATTAATGCTAACAATTTTGTTAGATTATTAGAACAGCTTTACGAAAATACAAATTCGGTATAATACTTAGAGAGGAAGATTCTGTTCTTTTTTATGTATTTATATTCTCATTAATTATACAACCGAGACTGTGAGATTCTGCTCTGTGTGTAATTTTTGTCTCACCATGTCCGGCGTCAAGATATTAAAGAATGATTTCAAGCAGGTGATGATTAATCCTGCGCTCCGATATTAATATCATAAATCTTTCGTAGCCAGTGCTATGCAATAATTCATTTTGTTATATAAAAACTCTCTTATTTAAATATCCAGCCAGCCCATCTGCTGCACCCTAAGAAAGAAACACTTATTCTCCACATTCCAGTGAAATTCTTATTCCCGTAAAAGCAAAAGAACCGCGTGCTCTCAATTCCCGTGAGCACTTTTATCTCATCGCGTGAAAGAGTGCGCGGTGCTACGGTCAAAGAGAAAAAAAAAAAACGTGTCGACGTGAATTTTCGAAAGTGACAGTGAAAATTGGTGTCGAGCATACCGGCATCCGCGAAATTGTCGCGGCTGCACGCGTATATAAGTACCTACAAGCGGCATGTGTATTTCCGGCAGAGCACGCACGCGAGCCACGTACGCGCACGCAGGTGTCACGCTCAAACGCGTGCAAATCTGATTCCATCGTCACCGATAGCACTGGAATGAGCCTCTGTCAGGCTCCTAGCCTTCGAATACTAAATTTTCCATTAAGAATCATTATGGTTAACAAACAATGTGGAGTTTAANTTTAAAAAATTTCTTTTATCCAGTTATCGCTGTTCTATTAAACTTGATTACTGTATTACCGTAGCGACACCATGATCTATCTATAGCAATTATTGGTTTAAAAATTTTCAAATCTAAGCGAGAAACTGTAAGCAATCGTAATCTTTTCTCCAATAAGCTGACAAAATTCGGGCTATAGAGAGTTAAAGTGATTTTGGACAGTAAAAAAAATAATTGCGTAATGCATACTTATATAAGTACTACATGTTCTCAAAGTTTTATAATTGTTTGAATTTTCGGGTTGGAGATCATTCCTTGTTAGTATTTTTTAGAAATTTCAGTAGTTGCTATATCTAATTTTGGCGAGTGCTTTTCCGCGTACAGTCGTCGATGTCACAATTATTCCTTTTAGCTGAAAATATTGTGCAAGAGAGTATGAGGTGGTCACATAGCAGAATTATATTATAATAAGAAATCTATCTAACAATGGAATGGACTTCTTTTGATAATCAGTTGTAGAAATTCTAGCATTTTTTCTGAGTTCGTGTTACATTTTTCTTGTGAAATATATTTACCTAACAATAAGNCGTACGCGCACGCAGGTGTCACGCTCAAACGCGTGCAAATCTGATTCCATCGTCACCGATAGCACTGGAATGAGCCTCTGTCAGGCTCCTAGCCTTCGAATACTAAATTTTCCATTAAGAATCATTATGGTTAACAAACAATGTGGAGTTTAATCGCACGAACCCTGAAGTCTAACGTTACGAAATTGTAACGACGGGTTTGAGTGTTTCAGCGTTTGATATTAGCTCAAATTTTAACTCTTTATGGCTTTGTGTGACTTAAAAGTTACAAACTAATGTATCTATATTTTAAAAAATTTGTTTTATCTAATTATCACTGCTCTATTAAACTTGATTACTGTATTACCGTAGCGACATCACGATCCATCTATAGCAATTATTGGTTTAAAAATTTTCAAATCTAAATGAGAAACTGTAAGCAATTGTAATCTTTTCTCCAATAAGCAGACAAAATTCGGGCTATTGAGAGTTAAAGTGATTTCGGATAGTAAAAAAAAAAATTGCGTAATGCATACTTATATAAGTACTACATGTTCTCAAAGTTTTATAATTGTTTGAATTTTCGGGTTGGAGATCATTCCTTGTTAGTATTTTTTAGAAATTTCAGTAGTTGCTATATCTAATTTTGGCGAGTGCTTTTCCGCGTACAGTCGTCGATGTCACAATTATTCCTTTTAGCTGAAAATATTGTGCAAGAGAGTATGAGGTGGTCACATAGCAGAATTATATTATAATAAGAAATCTATCTAACAATGGAATGGACTTCTTTTGATAATCAATTGTAGAAATTCTAGCATTTTTTCTGAGTTCGTGTTACATTTTTCTTGTGAAATATATTTACCTAACAATAAGCAGGTAAATATTGAAACTAGTACTATTTTCAATAATTATTCAGAAGTGTCTATAATAGAAATTTCCAATTTTTATTTCATGAGATAATGCCACACTGATGTTTAGTTCACACGTTTATGTGAAATATTTAACTGGTCGTCAACTTGTCACCTACCAAGCCAAAAATATATAAGTATTACTCATTAACCATCAAAATTTTTGAAGAAAAGTCACAGTCGTCGATGTCACAATTATTCCTTTTAGCTGAAAATATGGTGCAATGCATAGCAGGGTTATATTGTAATAAGAAATCTATCTATCTAACAATAGAATTATCTGTGAATTTATTTCTAGTGAAATATTCTATGTTTTGGATAAGTGAAAAATAATAGTAACAATCTCGTTAATCAACGACTTACGTCTGAAAAACCAAATCTGCGAACAAAGCTTGTTACAACTTTAACCCTGTGTCTTAGAATCACAAATCGAGCTCGTGGGACAGATTATGGTTCAAATATAATAAAGACACACTATATTTCTGACAAAGTTTAACTTTACCTTTAACTGTAATTTAAAATTTATAAGATTGAAAATTAGAAAATACAAGATACGTATAATATTTCAATGCTTTGGATTTGACACGGTGTTAAAACAGTGTTTTGCCACTGCTAACATGTATGGATATTAAAAAAGTCATAGGGCAAGAGGTTAAGATACAACCGCACAGTAGTCGCTAATAATCTAAGATGTTGATGCGACTCTAAACCTTACATAACAAAAAGAAAAAAAAATGCGGCTTCTCCGTCTTTTTCAAAAAGAAGTTTGAACGCTTTAAATAATTCAGCAAATTAACTTTTACTTATTCATATGTGAGAGTTAAAGTTTAATGTGAAATATAATTCAATTACAGTTACCATCAATGTTGTTAATTAATCTTAAAATTAGTAAATAAATCTTTTTACTAAATAAGATATGATTTTAAAAATAAGTCTCCTTTACCTAATAGCTTCTTCAACCGTACGTCTAATTAAGTATCTTGTTAACAACTGATTTTCATTCCTTGTACAACACGAGGATAATGTATGAAAAAATATGCTTATCTGCTACATAATTCTTTTTCCGTACAGTGCGAAATATGATACTTAATGCACTTAATAATATTATACAAGATAAGTAATCAAAACCAAGTTCTCCAATTATTTTTCTTGATTGTCACGGCACAACAAATATTGGATACATAATTTAAATAAATTTAAAAAAAACTGCTCTCAATGTTAATCGTACATAAGTTTCTCTGTTTCTCAAATGTACGTAATATAAGTTCACTACCTAATAGATATATTTATATCTAAAAATATATCTATTATAAAAATAAAAAATATATCTAAAAAAAACAGATGTTTACATACAGTAGAGAGTATGAAAGGAGAGTGAAAGAGACAAATGGCAATAATTACCAAAGATAGGGTTAACACAATGTAAAACTTAGATTAAGCTTAAATTTATGTAGTCTACTCAAACGTAATTGTTAAATCCAGAAACCATTTTGTATAGATGGAATAAATGAATATACAGGATGTCATATAAATGGAACCACCGGATGCCGATTCTACACGAAAAAATAAATCGAAAATATAGAAGAAAATTTGTTCATTTGAAACTTTGTTTATGACAAAATCCACTTTATAAATCAGCTCCGTACACGCAGCTACTCTCGAATAAGTCTTAAAAACTACTATAGTATTCGCCGTAATTGTAAACATCGTTGGTGTTACCATTTTTTCTATTGCTTATGCGTAAATATCGTTGCTGTTATCATTTCTTCTATTGTTCTTGCTTTCCTGTTACACTCGTTGAATGGAACTTTTAGTTTCTATTAGACGACCGATATGACTGCATACAGTAATCGAGAGTGATTATTCTTGCGTTAGATACTTATGGCGGTATGCTTCGGCAGCAATTAATTATCATAGGTATGTACGATGATGTAGCGAGCAGAATTTTAAACTCGATTTTCTTGAAGACTAAATCTCAAATGAAAAGATTTTATTCTATATTTTCGACGTATTTTTTCACGTATATTTAATTTTTCTATTCATTCTGAGTTACTCGTTGAAATCAAGCGCGGCGCGGAGACAACGCTCTCGCCGGCGGCCGACCACCTATCTTACTCTGTGATTAGTCAGTGTTTTTCATTAATAACTCGTTAACAAAGCCGAATTTGACTTAAAAAAGTCCTCCACTTCGTTTAGGATATTCTGTATACAATACCAAACAAAATTGTAAGCTTATTACATATTTATAATTATTTTGATCAATAAATAACGTATTTTTATAATTTACAGTCTTAAATTATAATGGAACTGTTTTTAAAATAAAAAAAATAAACACTAGATACTAAAAAATAATTCGAACTTAATTTAAAAGGATTAAATTGTGTAACACGCTTATAAATCTTGTACAATCTCAAATCATAATCTAAAACTATGAACAACACAAATATATCGCGTAATAAATATTTGCCAATTTTATCGTTTGAAGCTATATATTGATCAAAATAATTATGTCCGGCACTGGACATACGTAACGTTATAAACAATACAATATGAAAACAATAATATAGAAACTTTAACACTAGAACTACCGGCGATTAAAATAGACTTATTTGTATCAAAGAAATAAAAATGATAGCTATTTGAAAAAGTATCTATAATAAGGGTAACAATTCTTTGTACATATTTTTTACAAAAAACCATAGAAAATCCCCAAAAATACATCGTTGTAAATTAACAAAATTTCTATAAGAAATTATGAATCAGTCATTTTGACCGGTTCGGTAGTTCCAGTGTTAAATATTCGCGAAACGTCACGCGTAACACAAATGAAATAAGAATCGGAAACATTCAAAAGCGTCCAACGTGAAATCGACAAAAAATTAACAATTGGATAAGTTCACTAGCCACTTGCTACTTGTTGCTGCGCCAGAAGCAGCTTCAAAGTGCAAATGGCGCGAACAAAGCAGCTTCCATCTCCAGTAGCAGACCGATGGAACAAAAGGGAACTCTTGAAATGTAGAACAGTAAGTCGCCAGTTGCGACGGGAGTTTCCAATTGTACGCGACACCTCGTTCGAGGAATATTGCCGTGACCAATAACTTCCCGGCCAATTTGAACGTCGACCTTTAAACTCGAACATTCGTTGTTTTTTTCGACAGCAGAAACGCCAGCAAGAGCAGTAGGAGGAAGAGAAGGAGGAAGAGGTGGAGGAGGAAGAGGAGGAGTGGCGTCGATCACGGCGACGCGACAGTCGCAACTAAAGCCAAAGCACGACGAGCCGTGGCTAATTGCCGCGTGCAACAAAAAGCTCGCTCGCTCTTCTTCGGCTTGGCATACGCGTGCGCCACCGTCACGCTCGCGTATTTTCATCGACACACACGCGAGCAGCATCTGTCCGATGCGGTTCGTGCCCTTTGCAAACCTCCTTCGTGGTTCTTCGGCGTTTATCTTTCCTGCATTTCCTCTTCTCTCTGTTTACCAATTTACATAGTATTTTTTTTTAGTGTATTAGGTTGTTGCATAAGAAATGTCCAATTTGATGTCATTGTATAATTAAAAGTAGCATTAAATGGCACTTATCGTATACGAATATAAAACTGGAAGCTAGCTCGATTCAACACGAGTGATAAATGGTGAATTGTTTTAACCCTTATCGGACGCTAGCTTTTTATACTTGATTCTCACTGGGTTGTAGTTGTCAGTAAATATGCAAAAAATTTTCGGTATTGTAGGAACATTTTTGTTAGGAATTATTTATTTTTTGAAGAAGTATTATGGATGTATGAGTTTCAAATAATTGTTTATAAGTTTTCAATGTATGATTTTTTTTTTAAATAATCTCCAACGTGAAGGAATGGTTTTCTGTTGCACGTTTACTGTTTGACATGATGCGTTTTGTCACTTCACACGTGCCATATAATGCCGATTAACCCTCTATGGGACCGTGACATTAAAAGTTACAAATTAATGTATCTATATTTTAAAAAATTTTATTTAGTTATCGCTGTGCTATTCAATTTAATTACTCTATTACTGTAGCGATACTACGATCCTTCCATAGCAATTATTAGTTTAAACATTTTCAAATCAAAATGAAAAACTGTAATCAATCGTAGTTTTTTCTCTAATAAGCAGACAAAATTCGGGCTACAGAGAATTAACGAGCTAATATGCAATAAAAATGAAATTAAAGTCTATAAGTGTCAAACCTTATGGAATTGTTTATATTTGGATTATTTAATTACTAACCTATGGATTAAATAATGACGTTCGTCTACCGTGGTTAATTCGAGCAGTGTCTTTTTACGAATCGTGTATTTAATTTTAATACGTTATTGAAAAATTTTTATCAATAGATAATTTCAATTTACAATGTGTGATTCCTTAAGAAAGTAATAAATATTACTTTCGTGCATTAAATTGTCATTAATTTATGTACCGTCGCTAGAAATTGATCAAGATGACAAATTTATCATTGACTTGATACTTATGAGCGGCAATGTATGTAGAACCATCCAACCAAAGTATCAAAATTTCGTCACAAATCAGATCTGTAAAAAAATATCAAGAAAATTCGCATTATCGCGAATCGTTCGCAAGCATCTGGTATCAGGCTGCGCCCAAGGGATGATTCTGGATCACGGGGACAGAGTGGGGGCAATAGAGGGTTAATATAAAATAGAATTATAATAAAATTAACATAATATAAAATAGCAAGCAGTGAAACAAAGCGAACAATGAATAGAAGTCTAATTCGAACGCTCTTCTTGTATAAATTTAAACTATACTATAATGCAGCGAAAGTTTCTCGTGATATTATCACTACTTTTGAAAAGCACATAATTTATAAACAAATAATTGGACGTTGGTTCGACAAATTTNATGTACGTAGAACCGTCCAACCAAAGTATCAAAATTTCGTCACAAATCAGATCTGTAAAAAAATATCAAGAAAATTCGCATATTCGCGAATCGTTCGCAAGCATCTGGTACCAGGCTGCGCCCAAGGGATGATTCTGGATCACGGGGACAGAGTGGGGGCAATAGAGGGTTAATATAAAATAGAATTAAAATAAAATTAACATAATATAAAATATCAAGCAGTGAAACAAAGCGAACAATGAATAGAAGTCTAATTCGAACGCTCTTCTTGTATAAATTTAAACTATACTATAATGCAGTGAAAGTTTCTCGTGATATTATCACTACTTTTGAAAAGCACATAATTTATAAACAAATAATTGGACGTTGGTTCGACAAATTTCATACTGGAGATATAAATCTCAGAAATATACCTTGTGGTCGCCCCGAAGAAATGATTAAGAGTGACGAACCGAGACGTCTGGTTGAATCTCATACTCGTTAAGATGTACAAGATATTGCACACACATTAGGAATGTATTCTATTTAATAAAAATATGTTGGGATTCACCGAGAATATGTGCATACCCCCGCAACGCGTAAGACCCACCAGCTGCAAGGTCTCTTTTGACCTGTGCTTTATTGCACTCTCTGCTGACCAGCCCGAGGATTCCCGAGGACTAGTCAATCTGTTTTAGCCGCCAGTACTCCCACGTTGAAGACCGGCACCACTTTAACACTACAGTTTTTCCAATCATAATAGTATTTTTATATTTCTCTTTTCTACTAAACAAAATCTATTTCCTAGGATACGTATACTTTTCCACCTACGATTTTATTAAGAATAAAAACAGTTTCCACAGCAAACGCTGTTTTACCATTGTTAATAAATATTCCAACAAAATATAGTCGCTGAAAGATTTGTGGATAATTCGGACATTTCATCCTCAACAACTTAATACGTTGTCTTTCGAATTTTCTGAATTCATCGCTTATGTTTGTTAACTCTTCGATTGCGGAGCACTCTAAGTTCAAAGACGTTCAGTTGGAATACTTTTTCGCGTACCGCGTACTCTATCGGCGTTCATTGCAAGTTGGATTTTTGACATTTGTATCTTGCATCACTCCTTTTCTTATATCTTGAATGCTCAACGAATTTTCTTCTTGCAAATCGTGAGTTACCCGTTTAATCTGAACATTTTTATCGTCAAACGCATATATGCGTCCATAGTTCACACCGATAGCATTCGTCGAACGCATAGATGCGTCCATAGCACTCAAAGAATTAAAATCTTGATATTCGTATTTTTTCGTGCTTCTTACTCGTTTATTATCTTTTTATTAAATTAAGATTGCTTAACACGTTGATTGCCGGACGAATTTTACACGATTGACCCACGGCGCCTGAATAAGTTGCGATGTTCTCATACAGTGCGTCGCAACATGGAAATATAAAGTGGTCACGATTGGAAGTAAAACTATTTTTGTGTTTTATCACGATTTGGTGTTTTTATATCATTGTAACAACGATGGTAATATTGAACATTGTTTAAGTATTGTCGTTTACTTGAATTATGCGTTTTTAACCCTTTGACTGCTGAGCACTCTAGATTTAAACGCGCCACATTGACGGAATACTTTTTCGCGTATCGTATATTCTATCGGTGTTGGATTAACTATCCAACATGTAACTAATTATAAGTTGTATTTTTGAGATTCGTATCTTGTATCACTCCTTCTCTTACATTTTGCATGTACAAGAAATTATCTTCTTACAAATTGCGAGTTACCCGTTTAATCTGAACATTTTGATCGTCGAACGCATATATGCGTCCGTAGTTCGTGCCGATATTATTCACTGGACGTGTATACGCGTCCATAGCAGTCAAAGCGTTAATAAGCTCAGCATTGCCGGTCATCGATGATCCCCCATGGTGTCCATGACAAATTAAATGTTGTTCACCGGTGACACCGGCATTCAATGTGTTAAATAATTTTTTCTTTTTAATTACATTATTTTTTTGTGTATTTTGAATTATGTATGCCCAATTTTGTAAATTTTTTAAATATTTTAATAACATTTAATGCTAATTTTCTATACAACTGAATAAATCAATTACTTTTATAACTCCTTAATTTTATCTTTAAAGAAAACACAAGCATCAATTTTTCCTATCATATTTTCATATTATAAATCGTATTTCCGGACTTAATAAAAATTCCAACAGCAGATATATTACTGGTTATAAAAATATGAAAATTAAGGCAACTTCAGTACAGCTTTGAAAGTAGCTTATTAAATGCAGATCAGTTGAGATAAAATACCGTGGCTCAAAGTGCAAAGGGTTAACGATATTTTAACTTCTTTTAACACTCCAACGGCTATCGGTAGGTTTTTTTAGACTCAGGAATTAAAATTTTATTACTCACTTTTTTCAACGATTTTGAAGAACTTCGTAATTTTTAGTATTCGTCAACCATCATGTATAACTTATACACCATAAATGTTTCCCATTCATTAGTCGTGGTATCGCTTACAATATGATATCGCTTACAATGCTTGTGTCGTGTGGAATGTGAAACAAAATTCATGGAGACTATCTTTAGCAAAACCAAGCGTAAGGAAAAAGTTCCTGTAACATTTGGCAATGGAACTTATAAATCCCAACGTACATGCCAGAATTTAACACTAAACCTGCCGACGATTAAAACAGACCTATTTGTACCTAAAGAAATAAAGATGATAGGTATTCTAAAAAATACATAAAGTAAGAAGAATAAATATTCACCTATATGTTTCACAGAAAATAAAAAAATTCGCCAAACTGAATCCTTGTAAATTTATAGAATTTTTATGAGAAATTACAAGCCGGTTATTTCGACCGCTTTGGTAGTTTTAGCGTTAATAAACCGGAGAAAAGATCCTGCAAACCAGCTTTAGTACGAGCAATACAAGCAACAGGATGAAAAACCACACGAGCAGGACCAACGTCGACAAGTGCAGCGAAGAAACGGGGAAGATTTTTTATGTGCAACAGAAAGGACGCTAAATGTTTTCAACAATGTGACAAAAATATAGACAGTTTATATGCAAAATAGATTCCAGAAGAACAACAAGTGCAAAATGTACAAATTGTGAGGATGATTCTTATAAAAAACTTCTCCTTTTAATAAATATTTTTAATGTAAAATTATGAAAAATAGTGTCTTTGGTATATATTAAAAAGCATACCGCTGTTAATCATTCAGAAATTAAAAAGTAAGTAAACAATTTTACGTAAATATTGGCATGGAAAGGTCTAGGTCTAAAAAGATACACCGATGACCGTTTGCATTAATTTTTTTACCTATAGCCATGCGAGTGTTAACATGCATAAATGACGTAATTTCTTGATCGCTTCGCGACTATTTTTCTTTTTCGGTTTTCAACGTTTAAAGAATTTTATTACCTTTTCTTCTTTCCTTACTTAAAAATCTGATTCGAGTACTCCATTTCCTTCTTATTTCTACTACTTTTATTTTTTATTTTCGTATCTCACCCTTTGTTACTGCCGCACTCTCTGTTCCCCTCTTATCTATTTTTATCCCTTATTTTCCGCTTCCCCACGACTCTTTCTCTTCTTTATTTGTTGGGCGGTAGCGAAATCGATTTATCATAGCTGGATGGACGAAACTGACCTTCTATGGAAGAGTTTCGTGGGTGGTTGCGGGAATCGTGTTGCCTTAACGAGGTTAACGAGCATGGTGACTATAAGCTTAATTTGCTTATTGTTACGCGGTAGCTTTAGTCAGGCACAAAGAGGCCACCGATTAATGAAATAAGTAAAATTTTATAAGACTCCAAATTTTCTTACAAATAAGTGTAAAATGACTACAATAGGCTACTGAGTAAACAAGAAGGGCGAACCAACAAAACCAAGAAAGTAAGTCAGAAAATGCAAACGAAAGAGTTCTCGAAAGAAAAGAAAGAAAGAAAAGTAACGAAGAAAGAGTCGAAGGAAATAAAAAGTAGGAAGAAGTTAGAACCAAGAGAGAGAATAATGTCCGTTGGTTACATTACAAAATTAAAGAGTAACAGAAAGACTGAAGCGCGAAAAAAGTAGGAATACTTTAAACCAACCAGAGCTAATAAAAAAAAAAAACAACGTAAAACGGAGAATAAGGGAGAAGCGAAAATATTGTAAGATGAAAATGCGGGTAGCTAGAGAACAACAGAGGAATAACGCGGGAAGCATTTAAAATAGTAAGAGAACGAAAGAAAACACAATAAGAATGTCAAAGGGAAAAAACCGCGTAATGTTTAAGAATTCTTGAAGAACGGTCCCTTACAGAAATTCTCACGAACACGGAATCGTAGAACATCGGTTATTCGAGTTTCCCCATTTCTCGAAGATTGTAACATCGTGTGCGCCTATATCTAGCTTGCTCTCACGTACGCGCATAGCTATTCAGGATTCTTTCGATAGGACACCCGAGTGCTGGTAACGCGTTATGGTGGCTTGATGCCTCAGTCATTCCCCATGGGAAGCATACGCCGCCACGAGAGAGTCCCACGTACGAGAGCACGCACGAGCGGTGCTAGAAAAAAAAAAAAAAAAAAAAACGGACCGGGGGAAGAAAGAGGACGGTACTCTTTTATTTACAGGAATGAAGTGAAAAACTTGATGGACTCCGGAATCTCGCTTTTTACGCGCTTCGGAGGGAAGAAAATTGATATCAGAGAAGCTAATTGCTATTTCTTCGGTAAATATTTTAATTGCAATGCTTTTTCCTCTTTGCTGTGTTACAAATGAAATAATTGTCGATAGGGATTAAAATGTTAATTCGTAGAGCTATATTTTCTGTTATGTATAATATATTTGATGTTTGTAACTTTGTAGATTATGAAAAGAGCGAACAGATAATGTTTGTAGAAGAAAATATTTGGTTTCTGCGTGTACGTGTGTTAATTGCACACCGGATATGAGCTGACAATGATCTTTGTTCGTAAATTCGTCTTATTCATAGCCAATTTTCTAACACCTCATCAAATTTCCTTGTCGATCAGCAATTCTTTGTCGCGAGACAGGTAATTTTCTTCTTTGACGCCGAATCATGTGGCCGAAGGTAAATCGGTAAACAGGAATCAACAGGTGAGAATGTGTCCCTGAATTTTATGTAATGATACTATGCCTCAGCGAACCACAATTTCTAGGATCAAAGTTTTTTCTGTTGATTTATTACTAACTAGAAGGTCGTGTTGGTCAAAAAATGGTATAGAAAAACTAGAAAACAATTACTTTAAGTTTACACAAACAAAGTTCGTTTTAAATCGTAATTCTTCCATTCGTTTCTATTAAACAAGGCTAAGATAATAATTCAGAAAATAAAATTCACTTATCAATGGGTTTTAAAAAGTGATAAACACAAAAAATATATAAACGAAATACAAATAAATACGAAGCACCTGCACGTTGTTTCAAAAGCTTCGTTTTCGAAATACTAACTTAAAAGTTGAAGATGTAATTTTATAAAGTAACTTATCATTCGTCGTGATTTGCATATTTTGCAAAAAGTATGAATACGAAACGTTTCGCAATTTGTCCTCAATATACTCAAGTTTGATAAAACTTTATTATTTATAAAAACTGTATCAAAAAACTTCTATAATTCAAACTCTTGCATTTCTTTTCACTCTTAATGTTAGACAAATTATTTTAATAGTGAGGGAAAGTCATTTAATCTAATCCAAATGACCTGCCAAGATTTTTTTTCAACAAAACCTTTAGAAAAATCAATCATTAACAGAAAAGTAACCGTTTCAGGGTTTCCAGTAAATTGGCTTAAAATACGCTGGATAATGTTAGAAAGGTCCAAACCCCATCTCGTACAATTCAAATGTGACTATAATGAAGATTCAGAATTTAATGCGATTAATATAAGGAAATCTGTAGCAGGTAGACCACAAAGTTTGAAAAATGTAGATCAGCCTTTATTATATCCGAAAGGTAGAACTGTGACAAAAGAAAAAATGAGAGACACGATGGACCTGCTAAAATTCATTTCTCCTGTTAAACATGATTACTATAAAAACTTGACAACAAATCGAAACGACGAGTCCTCGCATA
Source organism: Ctenoplectra terminalis (assembly GCA_019453375.1). Lineage (NCBI taxonomy): Eukaryota > Metazoa > Arthropoda > Insecta > Hymenoptera > Apidae > Ctenoplectra > Ctenoplectra terminalis. The sequence continues at coordinate 23,869 of SMSQ01008456.1, forward strand.
CAGCTGATGAAGAAGACATTATTTATATTGTTGACGAATTAATCACAAATAATATATTACAACAGAACTGTTAACATTCATTTTTTTGGAAAATCTGTAATGAAAGTATATAATAACTAACTTTATCTGTAATAAAAAACTTAAAAATTTAAACACTGAATTTAACTTTATTACTTTTTTCAGTTGCCAAATCGATTAACTCCACCAGTCATATCAAAATTGTAACATTACCGACGATTATTTTTTGGCTATTCTTTCTTATTAATTTTATATACCGTTAGATGAAAGCTATATCTGTATTTATGCATTCTACAATATATATTTGAATTTATATCATAAAGGGAATTTTAAAAAACAATGTACATTATTTCATCGCATTTCTCAACTTTCTATTTTATGGAGTATTTGTGCACTGAGCGGCTATTATGTCTTCAAAATTGAATGCCTTCTTTTACAAACGACGTTAAAAGTATTCGATAATTGGCTTAACCGAATAAGAAATTACGTTGAAGAAAAATTTCAAGACCTGAAACAATTCAAGAAACATCTTAGAGAATCCTGCGTTTGTCCCCGTTCTCAAAATCAAGGTAACCGTTCAGTTAATGAAATCAGCTCTTCAATGAATAGCAGAAGTGTTCAGCTCACTGAATCGTCCACACGAGACACGATTGACCCGTTGCTCGACCCGTCGTCGAGATGCACCCTTGGCCAAGAGGGAGGGTCTCCATGAGACTAAGGAGTCTCAGCGTCAGTATCTATTTATAAAAGTGCATTTCGGACGGGTGCACACAATAGTGACGCGTTCGATGCGACGGGGCGAGCGGCCGATAAATCAGAGCGGCGTGGCGCGCGTAGATCACGAAGCTCGCTCTTTTATTTTCATTTCGCGTGTTGAAAACGAAAATAGCGCCAGATACGAGTCCCGTTCCTTCGAATTCTTGCCCCGGGCACCCTTCACGAACGTTCGCGTCCGAGTTGCCACTTTCACGGCGTCGTGACCGATTTATTAAAACTCCGTTTCTCCTTCATTACAATGGCTCCCTGCGTGGTCTAATATTATCAGCTTATCGGATACAATGTTTCTTAGCATACGTTAAATAAAAAACAGTATGTTGTTTGTTAACCCCTTGCCGTAACAATCACGAGTCACACTCGTGACGCTAATTATGGTCCAAATACAACGAAGACCAGCTGTATTTGTAATATTGTTTTACATTTGCTTTAACCATTCTCTCGTGTTCGGATTTGTTTGAACTGACAGTGTTTTTTTATTTTTATGATTTTCTTATTTTGAACTTTATTGGAATACCCCAAGGACTTTTGCATTTGTTAACACTAGAATTACCGACGAATACAGCATACTTATTTCTACCGAAAAAACCATAACGAAAGGTATATAAAAAAATACGCAATGCGAGGGAAACAAAGCTTTGTCTACATTTCTAACAGAAAATTACGGAAAATTGCCTCCGAGATAGTGAATTTATAAAATTGCTGTAAAAAATTACGAATGGATCATTTTGACCACTTTGGTAGTTCTAGTGTTAAAAAAGTACACAAGGTTATAACTGTTATATCGCTAGTGGAAATTTTTACGATTACGATAAGAAAGTTAGCTGTAATTTTTATTTCTAGGATTGAGAATTATACCAAATACAAATTGCGTGTAATATTTCCTGTTTTGCGTTTGATACAGTGTTAGAGCAGTACATAGTTGTCACTAACATGTGCATATATTGAAAAATAATAAGATAAAGGATTAAACATGTATGTGTACGCTAATTATTCAGTATACCTTTGAAAGAGTACAAAATCAATCGCTATAAAGAAAGATTTCTGTGGGTGTTCAGTTATATACACTACAGTCCATAAGTAGTTGACCTTCAGTTTATCTAAAATATACACAATATGTTTGAAGTAAGGCGTTTCAATGTAATTTTTACAGTATTTCTGTGTTACATATAAAAATCATGCTTCTATGTCAATCATATAAATTTATATGAATATAAATTTATATTCATTCTACTTAGGGGTTTTTATATTATAACCTTGATATGAACTTTTTGATCCTATTCCACAAAATGGTCAAATACTTTTTTTTTTATGGACGGTAGTGCATTTACACTCAATTTAAGACCACTTTCATATTCCTAATGTTATAAACAATTTAATATAATCTAATACAGAATAGGTATCCTAATATGGAACACTGACAGTAGATACAACATTTCCATAGAAAATAAACAAAAAATAATTTTATTCTTCTTTGCTTATAGAATCATTTTAATCGTTTTAATTATGCTATGGTCCTCAGATGCTTTTCGACTTAAAACGTGCTATTATTTCACTCTAAGAATTCCCAATTCTGATAAAAACGTGTGTATAATATAAAATTGAAGAAAAGAAACTTGCATATTGACAATAGTTTTTTTTACATTTTTCCCAAAATTAGGAAATTTTTGAAGGAAAAACTAGATTGGGTCAAAAATGACCCAAGAAATACATTAAAAAATAGCTACTTATTATAATGGTTTGCTGCTTTTGACGTACCTCATTTTCTTTTCACGAACTATTTCCAGATAACTAATGCATTTTAAGTAGATTAGAATACGAGCGTAAGTAGAACTCAGTTGCAGTGTCACATGTTGCATACATTTGAATAAGAAAATGCGATAATATATGCGTAATGTAGATAGTTTGGAAATCAGAAAGTGTTGACAACTTATTTTAGAATTTAAAAAAATGGTGATTTTGACCATTAGAATTTGTCAGGAGGACACAACACTCGTTTTCAGTTTGATGATGTAGCATTAAAGATTGTAACAGTGAAATAAAACTAAGTTCCGCTGAAAAGAAAATGAAAACTGAATGTTAGGAATGGTATTAAGCAATATTATTTATAAAACGATCTAAGGTATTTGACTAATTACAATTTCTGAACGAATACGATAAATTGTATTAACGGAACTCATTGATTGATTTTCTATAGGTTTTTAAAATAGAAATTATTTACTTTTTCTAAAATCATCTATCGAACCTTGAACGTTATGATGAAACAAGCTCTAGAAACTCAAATTCTTTCAAATTGGAAATACTTTTTGTTTGTGACGCCATTTTGCAACATTGTCTAACAATTTTGCACAATTTTGAGACTAGAGGCAGTAGGATTCATTTTACTTTTGCAGTGAATGATTGTTGATGATAATGTGTGTGAAGTCTACGATATAGATGGAAAGAATTTTTAAATTGTTTGTTTTCCATGACCGAAGATATTGGTTTCTGAGACTTCTGGTATAAATAATTTAATAACTTCTGGTATGGTATTTTTAACGTTGTAAACATTTTTTCCAACGTTTCACTAATACTTTTGTGAATTGAAACTGGAAACCNAAATAGCTACTTATTATAATGGTTTGCTGCTTTTGACGTACCTCATTTTCTTTTCACGAACTATTTCCAGATAACTAATGCATTTTAAGTAGATTAGAATACGAGCGTAAGTAGAACTCAGTTGCAGTGTCACATGTTGCATACATTTGAATAAGAAAATGCGATAATATATGCGTAATGTAGATAGTTTGGAAATCAGAAAGTGTTGACAACTTATTTTAGAATTTAAAAAAATGGTGATTTTGACCATTAGAATTTGTCAGGAGGACACAACACTCGTTTTCAGTTTGATGATGTAGCATTAAAGATTGTAACAGTGAAATAAAACTAAGTTCCGCTGAAAAGAAAATGAAAACTGAATGTTAGGAATGGTATTAAGCAATATTATTTATAAAACGATCTAAGGTATTTGACTAATTACAATTTCTGAACGAATACGATAAATTGTATTAACGGAACTCATTGATTGATTTTCTATAGGTTTTTAAAATAGAAATTATTTACTTTTTCTAAAATCATCTATCGAACCTTGAACGTTATGATGAAACAAGCTCTAGAAACTCAAATTCTTTCAAATTGGAAATACTTTTTGTTTGTGACGCCGTTTTGCAACATTGTCTAACAATTTTGCACAATTTTGAGACTAGAGGCAGTAGGATTCATTTTACTTTTGCAGTGAATGATTGTTGATGATAATGTGTGTGAAGTCTACGATATAGATGGAAAGAATTTTTAAATTGTTTGTTTTCCATGACCGAAGATATTGGTTTCTGAGACTTCTGGTATAAATAATTTAATAACTTCTGGTATGGTATTTTTAACGTTGTAAACATTTTTTCCAACGTTTCACTAATACTTTTGTGAATTGAAACTGGAAACCTAAGAAAGAGAAACTTAAAATATTATTAGTATAAGGATTTTTTTCTTATTGTTAGAAACTGTAGGAATTTATGAAATTTAACTGTTTACTCTTAAAGTCTGTTATGCATTAAACAAGCTACAAAATTTTATGTTTAATACTACATTTACGATATATTAAAACACAGTTTTTTTTTTGTAATAATGTTAGTTCATTTTATTTTAAATTAATAGGTTATTATTACTGGAGGTTTGTTTAGCACATTTTTTTGTACATAAATTTCACTTTGAATGTTCATTTTCCCAGAATATACTTGTTAATCTTAAGCGTGAAATTTGAAATCCGTCGAATTTACGGGTTCCGTAAATCTAGTGTTAAAAAAAGGAAAATGTAATTAAATTTTGTCTAACAGACCAATCAGATCATATTTCAAGGTACAACACGGAGTAATACTCTATCAAAGTATTTATTTCAAAGTATTCAACTTAATAAAAACTCAGCATAATTGTGTTCAACAAAATGTAGTTTCGTTTTTTTAAATATTTATCCTTTGAAGATGATTGCACAATTACAAAAGATAAGAAAAACTGTTTAAATTGTAGTTTTTAATAATTACCAGACTCTAAATTAATTTTCAACTTCTCCAATTTGCTTTTAATTGCTCTACGTTCATAAAAATAGGTCTGAAAAACGAGATAATTGTATCTTCGCATATAAAACATTTATTTACAAGACAGCGAATTTTCAAATCGAAGACGTGTTTGTAACAAATTGACTTCGCTCGTAAAACTCCAAAAAATACTAACCCAAAACGTTACAAAACCTTTAAAAGGTGCAATCTATAATACCGAATTTTCTTTAACACATCGAGGACCGATCACGAGACATCTCGTATTTCGTTTCATTCAATTCATAAAAATGAAAAATAATTGTAAATGGAAAGTTAAGTTTAAAAACGACCCGCTTCGTCTGAAAATTGAAATGAAGATCCCTATTTCCTGTAGGTATAAATATTTCGTAAAAATTTTATTCGAGTGTAACTTCATCCCACAATAAGATTTTCAAGAAAGTTTTCAAGAAAGGTCTTCAATGTGTTAATTTAAATTAAAAATTCCTGAAAATTTGAGTGGGAAAGCAATAATCCAAAAGTTACCTAAATAGAGTACAAGACGTTTCATTCCAGTCACCAATACAAATTTACAAATCATAAAATCAAATGAAGATTTGAACGAACGAACATTACAATTTCTCAATTTTAATCGACTGCTTTAACACTAGAACTACCGGCGATTAGAGTTATTTGTACCAAAGAAATCAAAATGATAAGTATTTCGAAAAATACCTATAATAAAGGTAACAATTCTTTATGCATATTTTTTACAAAAAATTGCGGAAAATCATCACAAATTCATTATTGTAAATTTCTAAAATTTCTATGAGAAATTATGAACCGGTCATTTTTACTGGTTCGGTAGTTCTAGTGTTAAACTGAAATACAAACTGTTGAGGTACTTGCGTTCAAATGGAAAGAAAAACCGACCTTTCTCAAAGCAAACTGCACAATTAAGCTCGAATGTCATCGACGGCCTACGTGTTTCCGAAACCGACGCCGATATTAGTTTCGATCCGCGAACTGCCTAATATCCCTTCGCCTCGAGGTGAAAAACACGGCAAAGGAGGGAAGATTGAAAGGTTTGGGGGCGGCTGAGTGTTTGCCGAGTAACGCGAGACCTCAAACGACGGCCATCCGTTTGCCGCGGCACCCCTGATTTTTCAAACCCTTATTGATATAATGTAATATTAATGCTCGAAACGCTAGTCCCGGCACGCTTACGCTTGGTAAATATTGGAAAGTATCCGCGGCAAGGAAAATACCGGGATCGCACCCAGGAAAATTGTATACCACGCGTTGGGAAAACAACCCGAATGCAGCTTTTTGGGATCTCGTGAATATATGGTTGTTATTTAAGCGATAATCGCAGCGATTTTTTTAACGTTGAATGTTTCGAGCCGCATTTTAGAATTGTAGGCTTCTCTAGTCTAATTGTTTACTTGCGTATGTAATTAATATTAATTCTTTGACTTTTTTATTTTTATATAATTATAATTGTTTAAATTACAATTTTTATTTAATAATTATAATTTAAAAATTGTAATTTGAAAAATTATAATTATTAAATAAAAATTGTAATTTAAACAATTATAATTTAAAAATTAGTTTATTTAAATTAATTTTATTTAATAATTGTAATTTAAAAATTATTTTATTTAAATTAATTTTATTTAATAATTATAATTTAATAATTATTAGTAAATTTATAATATATGTAATATATAATAAAAATTAACAATATTATTAATACACTATAATAATTAAAATTATTATTTTCTTATCAATTTTTTTTTTTAAGCTATTTGTAGATCTCCGTGTAAATTTATGTGTGCGGACTATACATCTGACATTGCATGAAAAATTTTAGCAAAATCGCCGAGTTGAATGATGCCTTTTGTTAATTAGCTACTTATTTTTGAATCACTATAAATGATATATTTCTAGTAATCGGTAGTTATTTAAATTGGAACTACACTTCAGACTAAAATAAAGCTTGTTACAAACAAACTTTACATTTATATTAGAAATCTGTCTTGATTTTATGGAACAAACGATTCACTGCTTGGCTTGCAACTTTTTTTTGTGATCGAAGTAATGTATGCATGAAGAACATTGCAGCATTTATTACATTGAGCCATAAAATGCGCTACGTAAGTGGAAGAGAAACTTAAAATATTTCATTAAGTTTTACTACTGCTCTAAAATCTATTAAATTATAGTAATATGTGAGGTTAACTGGAATATCTTTTGGCTTTATTCTTTACAGCATTTATATTGCGATATCTGAATATACTTATCTATAGTTTCGCCAAGCTCAGGGTGCATCAAACTTTACGATCACGGATAAAATCTGAAAATCGACGTTTCAACTTGTTATTCGTAAAGAAAAGTATACAGACCGGTTGCATTTATCACGATTGGCATAATCTGAAACTAACCGAACGTAAAATACACTTAGGACAAATTTTCTATGTATGACAAAGATTAAAGATACTACAGATCGGAATTTAAAAATTCTAAATTGTGCAAGAAACACTAGAAATAAAACGGATACAAATAACACTTCTTAAGTTGACGCAAGATTAAACTCACATAATAAAGAAGAATATAATAAAACAATTAAAAGGAAAGTAAAATATTGTAAATCAAAACAAAATAACAAAGTACAGTAGCACTGCACAAAATCTGCAAAAAAAGATTAAATTTAACCATCGTTCAGTGAATACAACGTAATTTGGCTCGATAGTTTTGGTTGGTTAAATGTTATAACTAAACAAACGACGTAAGGAAACAATACTAAGGATAGTGTAAAATGCAAAAATTTTACAAATTTATCCCATTCATACAACACATACAACAATTTCATGTACAAAGTACTCTTCAATATGATAAATTTTGTACAAAACTATATTGTTAGGTTGTCCCGAAAGTTTCTTTCGTGATTTTCGCGCAGCGGTTTTGTTTGCCTGTGTTTATATAAAAATGCAGCCTTATCTATCGAACGAGAGATGGAAGAAGGTAATCGAGCAAAATGGATACTAAATAATATAACGATATATTGTAAAACATAAAATATTATGGATCCGTTACTTATGGATAAAACGAAAGAAACTTTTAGAACAACCTATTAGGTTGAAAACTATGAAACGAGCGTCTTTTGTTTAGTCTGTGTTCAGCTGCGACTGAGAAAAATGCATTGTAACGTGCGCTCGATATTTATATTTATAAAGCTTAAAGGTATTCTTCTTGCTCATTTTGTAAAATTTTTTCGTCTTTGTATCCCATTTTAATTTTATTTTTATCCTAAACCAGATGGAAACAAAACGCGATTTACATCTACTCTTCTTGTACGAGTTTAAATTAAATCATACCGCGGTTCAAGCTTCGAGAAATATTAATCAGGCATTCGGAGATGGATCCACCGATGAAAAAAATGCTCGATATTGGTTTGAAAAATTTCGTTCTGACAATTTGAGTATCATGAATGAGCCTCGAGGAAGATACCGGCCCATATTGATAACGAGGAATTAAGGACGACCGTGGAATCCGATCCACGCACAACTAGTCGAACACTTGGGTCTAAGCTAGGAACTAGTCGTACAGCTGTGTTAAAACATTTGCGTGCAATAAATAAAGTCAAAAAATTGAACATAGCTGAACACAGGCTAAACAAAAAACGCCCGTTTCATAGTTTCCAACCTAATAATACATTTATATATAATTATTTGTATTTATACATACCACATTATATATACATACCACTGTATTTATATTTTAAACGAGATTTTTCTTTTCATGTTCTCCAGAAACAAACTTAACCCTGCGTTCACAGTAGCTCTCGAGGGTTACCAGTGACGATAAAAACAAAATTAGGAATTGTAAAAGAAAACTACATTTAGGACATAAAAAGCACGACGCAATAAATGCAAAAAACAAGCAATCGAACGTCCTTATTTATTCAAAAAGTTGGCTGCTGTTCGATTTGATTTTCTTTCGTGAAAATTCAGGAGGGTTCGTGCCGCCCCTATCGGGAAAGATTGTTAAGTTTCTTATGCAAAGGCGGATCGCGTTCACCCCCTATGACTTAATGGGCTGGAAAATTATTATGATGAAATCTCAGCTGGCCCAACCCTCTCGTGTAACGGAGCCGAAGTTAACCCCCGATCTCCGTCGACGTTCCAAAGGGGTTGTTCTCGATCGGTCGACTTCGACTCTTTACGCGACTTCTTACGACGCATGTTAAGCTTCCTCGAGTTAAGGGTGCAAGGAAATTATGGTGTTTTTACTGGCATCGCGACGCTGGCAGGTTGGAAATTGCGCAAGTTTTCTTTCAGCTTGTGTAGGGAAGAATTGTAATGCATAATTTTCTTTCTATTGCTCTTATACTTCGCTTTCCTTGACTTTTAGTTAACACAAGAACTACCGGCGATTAAAGTAGAGTTATTTGTACCAGAGAAATCAAAATGATAGATTGAAAATACCCAAAAATTCATTGTTGTAAATTTCTAAAATTTCTATAAGAAATTATGAACCGGTCATTTTGACTGGTTCGGTAGTTCTAGTGTTAATCTTTCTATTATATTAGGAATCGGAAGAAGATCGTGCGCTTTTTTATTAGAGATGAATACAATTTGAATTTTTCATAATATTTTGCAGAAACAATATGAAAATGACGGTAGCATTAAAAAGTTTTGTCCATTTAGTTGATACACATTATTTGAATTCTTCTTTTGCTTTAATCTTCCGTTCTCTATCCAAGGTTAAAGATGGTATGCGAAATGTTGAAAATTCATGCTTTCGTACTTTGTACGAACTTATTTTTGGGGATACAGCAACGAATGCTGCAAAACGCATTTGTAATGTTTGTGGGGAATGTTCTATTATTAAAAAGAGAGCGTACAAGAATGCCTCGAGTCTATTTCAAACTCGTGAAAATTCAAAACGACGACAAGATTGGAACAGTGGTTAATTCATTTTTTATTCTGTTTTTTTTTTGGAATCAAAACTCAATTTTTATATTAATGGAAGGTTTAAAAAGCATTGAAGAATTATAGAAATGAATAATGATCAGCAAATCAAATTATAATTCAGTAAAGTTCGGATTCCTTGAATTTTGTACTATAAATCCGCACGAACTTTTTGCGGTATCTAATAGTTAGTTTGGTATCTGTTTAGTAAGAATAATTATTAACTTTTAACTTTCAAACAAAAAATTTTATTCTTTTGTTTTGACCGTTGATTTTATCTTTTTTTTTAAACACTTTTTTTTATATTTAATGTCGCAACGATGTGTAAGTCATTTTTTCCCCTCTTTTATAAATTGCAATTTGTCACAGTGGCATTCGGCAATTAGCGTGTTATTAGCGACAAAGAGTTCTGTAAAGATTCGTTTGGATTTTGTTAAAAAGTTTATTGTCGATTAAGTGTTTGATCGTATTTTTTTATTTGCTTCTGTGAGATCAGTGCTTCTGTGAGAATCGATACTGTGTGTTCGCCTTTGAGGTTGAAATACAATCAAACAGGAGATTCCAGTAACAAAAACCACCAAATATGTAAAAAGAAATTTGTATCCTATTACTGTAGTATAAAAACTGTATTTTCAATAGTTTCTTAAAATCGTTTTAAGAATATTCTGTCAAAGATGTAATGGTGATCCTACAAAAACCAATCATTGTCATATCACGGTCGCAAGAACGCCACATAAAAGTCGCATCCATCTCGCCAAACCGAATACATTTTCGTACTGACAGGATTCCCCTGAAGAAAAGCACGATTTCTTGCTATATAGTACTTCTCTACCACGATATATCAAATCTTGAAATTATAAGAAAAGTTAATACAATTCTTTTACGTACAACGTGTTATAATAATAAGAATATTACCAAAACAGTATACTATTTTTCTAGAGAAATATAATTTCAATTATTCATTATTTTTCACATTAAAACTAGTTCTATTTTAATACTTCGACGACCGCTGTCGCGTACGTGTGATTTTATTAGCCAACAGTTATGGATCTGACTTCATGCTGCTAATAATAATATTATTAATCGATATTATATGATAATTTATATAATTATTGGCTGCTTTTAGGTACATATCCCTTTCAATTCTGAAAATTTTTTAATTCTCTGACTTTACTTATTGTTAGTTCGAAGTAATATTTCGCTACCTTTTCGTTGCGATACATAATTTGAATCAGCAGTTTTCATGTCTTAACGTTGAATATTTTGTAAAAAAAATTAAGGTTATATTGTAAAGTTTAAATAATGTTAGCCTCGATACCTTTCTCTTAATAAGTGTATTATAATTTCAATGTGAATATTATGCGAAAACCGGCGGCAGGTGAAAATCGTGACATGAAATGTGCGGATGTTAAAGTGTTAAGCACAAGGAAAGACGCAATATCAATATAGCACAAAACCACTTTCAAAAATATATTTATGCAAATTAGAAACTAACTGTTCACTATTGACATTTAGTCAATTAACACTTATATTGAAAAAATAAACCACGAATAGTTAATTTTTATTAAAACAAAAATAAAACTAGCTTCAATTTAAAAAAAAGTATCCAAAATTAATTTCTTACGATCGATCGCAATTGTAATTCCTCATTTAAAAATAAAAATTTCACATATTCGCGAAATCTCGTCTATCTCTTTGAAGCATGGTAGGATTTTAAGCGTCCCACCTTATTAATAACTAAATATGCATACAGCGACATTTTCTATACTATCTTGAAAATTAAAAATTATCCATAGCACAGTGGTTTACATTAACTCACGTATTTAATACAGTTAGGGACTATTTATGTCCCACTATGCATATTTAGGTATTAAAAAGGTGGGACACTTTTAATCCCACCAAGCTTCGAAGAGCTATACCTCAAACATTGCACCGATTTTTGTTTATCGAAAAAAACTCGCTCACAGGAACAGCCGCAATAAAACTAGCTTTAATTTAAAAAAAAGTATCCAAAATCAATATCTTACGATCGATCACAATTATAATTCCTCATTTAAAAATAAGAATTTCACATATTCGCGAAATCTCATTGCTCAACAAACATTGTACCGATTTTTGTTTATGGAAGAAAACTCGCTCGCAGGATCAACCGCAACGAAGCTGTATCGTCAAGAGACTTTCGGGAAAGCGTTGGGAGACGTCGATGCGGGGCAGCGCGATCGAAAATGCGGCTGCTGTCAAACTCGTGCGATCTCTGGCAGCGTGCGTATATTTCCGTGTGCGACGGTGTGTATAGAGACGCGTGTGTGGCGGCTACAGACAGGGTGAGCCGGGTTGCGCGATGAATTATGACCGCTGGGCCGACCGAGCTAGCTGCACCACTAAAATCCCGACTGATATATTATTACGTATTATTGCTCCTGTTCGGTTATTTATACCCATATAACATAATGCCACGCGAGATTCCGGGAAGTCGGCGATACGTTACCGCTCGCGGTTCCCCCGGGATCGGGACCTCATTTTCCGCATCGGTCATAACTTAGAATCGAGCCGCGAGCTACTGTCTAATATCATCGGCGAGCTTCCTAACCCTTCTTGTCACGGAAACAGAATTGAGTTTTAGATGCGTTTGATTATTTATTGGATTGTGGGTGATAACACTGTCACCCTTGGCTAAAATATCGCATCCGAGGCATTTATTACCAGGTTGGTGCAAATGAAATGCCGGATTTTGATTATGTATAAATATTTGTATTCCTGTTTCCATCGTATGATTGTTTATGAGATAACTTTTTATACAGTTCGGTTATCTATTATCAGAGTCACATTATGTTCCAAACACTTTTTCCTAAATTATGCATTTTAGTCACTTTTTGAACATTTATTCCAAGTATAAATTTTGTCGATGTTCGTACAATTTTCTTATACGAACACAAATTTGATGATAATGCTGCAAAAATTACTCGGAACATAAACGGAGCGTTTAGACAGAATATTGAGCGTTAATTCGCAAAATTCGGTTTTAGAAATTTCTCTATAAAATGAGTAACGTGGTAGAACCCAAGCGTCGGTGGATAACGATGTATTGAAAACACTGATGGAAAATAATTCGCGTCGAACGTCAAAAGAACTTGCTCTAAGAATGAATATTAATCATTCCAGGGTATTACATCACATTTTGCAAATTGGTGAGGTAAAAATATAACACGAGGTTACTGTTATTTGTTAAGAAAATCCGACATTTCATATGCACCAACCTAATATAATACTTTGCTGACCGAGCACGAGTATACCCATTGCCCGTTATTCGTGTTACTCATTTTCATGCTCGAAACGTTACTTATTACAATCACGAATTAATTCGAGTTTCTATGTCTGAATATTGTTGACCGATCACGAGTTACTTCTGTCTCAAATTAAGATTAGTTTCTATATTTTTTTAGGCTTGAGAGCAATATTGGTCTTTATAAGAGCGTACCAAATCGCATTTTTTGTTTTTTTTTTGTTTTTTTTTTTTATCTAAGTGTATAAAAGGTTGTTTAGATATTTTAATATTATATTCAGTTGTTGAAAAATAGCCGACTTCACGGGATAGTTTTGGCTTGAAATAGCTAATTGATTGCTGGATTAATTCTACATTTACAGCCCAATGTGCTAAAAAATGATGTAGTCTGTTGGAAGATGATGACTACATTTTTTAAGTTCAATGCAAGAAAACGAAGACGGTGTAAACAAAATTGTAAAATCCTTGTTGTTTTTCACGATTATTCAGAAATGTTAGGATAACTAAGCTAAAAAGGCGGGACAAGTGAGATATCTGAATAATTTGATTAGCGTGAGAAAGAAGTATTTATGTGAGTGATTCTAAGTTATTTTTTAATTTAGTAGGTTTGTATACAGAAATAATTGTGGAATAGCACGAATTGTGAACTCTCACTTTCGAAAATTTTCACTATTATACAATTATACATGCTCAATTTAATCGAAAGCTAAGTATATTCAGGGATCTTAATTTAATTCTAAACTAATTCATATTATGGAAAACATTTCATTGTAATTCTAAAGACTGCAAATAGAATTACTTGCAATCTATAGTAACAAAAAGTATTAATTTTGCTATAGCAAAAAGAAATTCTACTTAAAAATAAATATTTATGTAATACTAAACGAAAAATGAACATCTTTAAACAATAATTCAACTGATACAAATCGCCCGCTAAAAATCGAATTCCTTTTCTTAATCTTGAAAAAATAAAATTCTTCTTGAATAAAATAATATAGTAGCAGGTATGTATTAAATCGGAAACTAATAAAATTTTATTCAAGCTTGCCCCGATCAAATTTAAAATTGTACCTTATAAAAATTGATTGCAATTAAAGTGTCTCGATCTTTCGTTTCAAGGAACTGACAACTCCTATTATAAAACAATCAAAGAATAATTCTCGCAAATCTTGTCTTCAAGTTGCATAATACATGAATTAAATCTCTCTGTAAAACATTCTTGTATCGTAATCGAAACATATTTAAAATATATAATAAATACTGAAAATAAAACCAGAAAATATTTTCTTCTGTTTAAAGAAGAATTAATTTTTTCGACGTTAAATTCTCCCCCGAGCATCTTTATGATACGAATCGTGTAAGTACATACACGCCTATCAAGAAAGGAACGGCCGTTTACGCGGACCGCGCGCATACGCCGTAGAAAAACAAATGCACATCCGTGAATAACTCTAACCACTTCATAGCTAACTCTTAAAACCCGTATTATCACTACTTCAGGTATGCAAAGCTAAACAAAACTCCATCGGGGAGAAACTTCATTTCCGCCGAGAATAGACAGAAGCAAGAATAAAACGGCGAACATCGTCGACTCCACGATTACAATCGACTCGAACTGTTTTCTCGCGTTTCCATTAGCGGTGGTCGTTAAAAAAAGAAAAAAGAAAAAAAAAAGAAAAAAAAAAAGAAAAAGAAGCCTCAC